>JAQGBX010000898.1:0-29271 GCA_034698745.1 Megaphyllum sjaelandicum
GTTTGCCCGCTGGTTGGCGCTGGTGGTACGAAAATTAGCATGCTTAATTTTAAATTTTTGTTGTGTTTCTGGCCTAAGTCTGTAAAGTCTTGTTGCGCCTGCTGCCGGCAATAGGGCGTATTAAACAGACTTATGCCTCACCTTGTAGCCTACACCGGTGCAGATTTTTTTGGACCAATCGAATCCGCCACAAGTCACAAATTCCTTTTTTGGTTTCTCGTTTGTGCGCAACCTTGGATAGCACAAATGTACAGCTGGCCTATAAAATTATTAATTCTTCAAAAATATTCCAACAGTATTTGTTTGGTCATAACGTGTAAAGGTATCGTTTATGAAGATTAGCGAAAATACGATGTCTGTTAATAATAAGGCACAAAGACCTCTCACGTGTAATTTTCCTTATGACATTCAAATTTCCTGCCTATAATTCAAGCAAGTAGACCACTACTTCCTCTCCCGAACACTAAATCGCCTCTTATGGCAGTCAACTGCCTCCACCATCACCGTCCATCAGGTGAAAATGACGAGACTAGCAGAAACATGGTTAAATATTGAGCTGCAAAGTACGATAAGATTTCGGCGAATGAAAGGCACACTACTGAATGAAATTCATCGCCAAATGTATGAAGTGCATGGTGCCAATGCCATGTCACGTAAACAGGTCTGGGATTGGTAAACTGTCTTTGAAAATGGCAGGACAGACGTTTAGGATGCGCGATGAAATGGCCGGCCAATCACATCCTGCATTCATGCAATTGACACTGAGTTTTATATGCTGGACTAAATGACTCGCTGCACAGGCGGAACAAATGTTTGGAAAAATTTGGGAATTAGGTGGAAATTTAGTCTGTCCAATGACCATACTATCTACATGTATAGGTATATATATATATATATATATATATATATACTGTGTGACACCCCAATTTTTTTCTTAACCGTTAGAGATGTAAAAATTCTGTTTGTGCCGTTAGAAAGGGTGTCATAGGTGATCTATTCATTGATGGTATTAACGTTTACCTAAGACCGTTATTTCAACGAAATTAAAAGTATAATTTTTGAACCGTTACACATAGGACAAAATATCAAGTTAAGAAAACGAAGAGCATGACTTGTTTTTATGTATTCAATTGGTTTCGTTTTTATTGGAAATTATTTGAACTTGTTACAATGTGTTGAAGATAGGGGCAAAAAATTTGTTGTTAGCTGCGCTGCAGCACAGTGTGTACTGCAGTAAGCTACCTACATGTACTGCAGTGCACCAGTGTGCTGCAGCGCAGCTAACAATTGTGTGTTTGCCCCTATATTCAAAACATTGTAACAACTTCAAATAATTTTCAATAAAAACTAAAACAGTTAAATACATGTACATACAAGCAAGCTATTCTCTTCGTTTTCCTGATTTGAAATTTTGTCCTAGGAGTTACGGTTAAAAAAGTATATTTTAACTTTTGTTGAAAAAATGGTCTTAGGTAAAAGTTAATACATGGTACCATCAATAGATAGAGCACCCATGACAATCTATCTAACGACACAAATAGAATTTTAACATCTTTAGCACACTATATTTGTATGCATTATTCAAATACATTGTGTATTCAGAACGTGAGAGGTCTCGTAGTTTGAAGAATGAACATTCGAGTACTTTTCAATTTAAAGTGTATTTCAAATAAAAATTTTAATACTGTATAGAAAAAAAAACTTTATTCTAAAATTAAGTATTATCAGTGACTTGCTGTATACTGTATATAAACAGAACGACTTATCATAAAACCGATAATATAATATCACCGGAGTACATTTAAAAGAAACAATTGAAATTTTTCAAATGAATTCTATCCAATCAAACCTACGTCTTGAGTTTTTTAAATCAATCACCAACAATTTAAACATGCATGTATATTATTATGCGGATATTAGTGTCAATCCATAGAAATATTTACAAATCGAAAACGATGGACGAAATTTGGAAAATTTCTATCTGATGCTATCATTCTTCATCCATTTCATGTTCATAAACAATTACCACTAGTTTCGTTTTAAAAGTGTAAACAAAGATATCACAAATGTTTGAAAATGAAAATGTTGTTTGCATACGTGCCTGTATGCATAACGTATCGGGGATACACAAGGGCAAGGATACTGTCGAGTAGCTAGGACACGTTGTTTGACCTTCTCAACGAAAATGGTGATATCATCGTTGAGAATTGTAAAGTTTAACAAGAATGTAGTTTACTTCAAAAAAGTATATCCTTGTATGGCGATTTTGTTTTGAAGTAAAAACGAAAGCTCTTATCTTCCTTTAAGGATCTTCTTATCGAATTTTGCCAAATATATTGTGTTAAATGCAAATAATTCACATAGGAAACTGTTTCGTTGTACGATTCCACATAACTCTAAGAACTACTGGACAAAAACTTTCGGAAAAGGAGGACGAAATTTAAAATCTTTCGAAAAAAGGTTTGATTGAATTTATGTTTGAATGCTTATAAATCAAGTTCTTTTTTTTATTATGAATTCTAAAATTAAGTCGGTTCTAGACTCTATAATTTATGAAATATTAAATATTAATCGCACAGTTTTAAATTCGTAAAATCTCAAAATAAAAAGCGTGAAAAGAGATAATTTAAAGACTTTATTTAATAACAATTAGAATGGTTTTTTGTTTGTTTTTTAAACTGTGAATTTTACTTTTTTTACTATATTTGCAATTGCAGTAAAAGCACCAATCCATGCAAAATACGTTTTATATCTAATTTTGTAAAGTGGTAGCTTGCATATATCGTGCTGTAAAATACGAACAAATTTTGTAAATATTTATTGTGTTTAAAGCATTTCTGTGATGGCGTTCTATTGATTTAAGTACAGTATTTTTTCGTGAAACGCATTTTTAAAGATTATTTTCTTTGTATTTATATAAACTTGGGAACACTCTTTAACAGATTTGAGAAGTCAAAGGCTGCAAAAATGGGCTAGTGCCATTTAGTATTCAGAAAATCGAGATTTATGTGTTTACCAAATTTTTCACAAATGACTATATTCTAAATCTTATAGGTTAAAAATGGTCAGATCAAACCTATTGGTATCACATTGCCTCACTACCTTACTGGTTGCATTTCTTTGTCATATTAATGCCGGTTCTGCACAAGGTATTTTGGTTTCTTACGATGACAGAAACAGGAATATTTAAAACATTTTACTAATAGTTTCGAATTAAACAAACATTTAAACATTTCTTTTAGAACCATCAAAATGCAGTTTCAAATCAACGTGTTATTCTTGCATTCAGGCAGCGTCTAACTGTGCTTGGTGTGGTGATAAGGTGAAAACATGGCATTTTTTAAGGAAGAAGAAGATGAAAATGTGCTAAGGGGACTCTGCCCCTTCTGACATAGGCGTGTTTTAAGGTCAACAGAGATGATAAAACAAAAATAAACCTTTATATTGTACACTTTTAGAATTCAGCGTTGACGTCTTTACAGCGCTGTGATACGAATGAAACGATCTTGAGCAAATGCATAAAGTATGAGATTGTTTATCCTCAGAATAGCGTATTTCTAACTAATCCTCAGGTTAGTTAACGTTACGACTTACGTAAATATTTGCAAAAGTGATTCCTGATCCGTAATAGCGATTTGTATTACAGAAAAACAGACGGAATTTGCAACTAAAACCTGAATCCATGACTTTGAAAATTCGTCCACGTGAGCACGCATTTATTTCTGCAAAATAGCAGACATAAGTCCAATAAAAAAGTTTCATTTCTGTTCGAAAATTAACAAAATATGGGTTTCAGATTCTCCTCATAACATTTCTGTCACATTCCAAGAAGTTGCGAACTACCCAGTAGACTTGTACTACCTCATGGACCTGTCATTTTCCATGAATGACGATTTGAAAACGTTACAGAATCTCGGAAATGAACTAGGTAACATTTGACGAATATCCACCTCCAGTATACTGCATGTGCAATTTAAAAAAAAGAATATTTACCAGCTAAAACGTCTTTTTTTTTCTAAAGGTCGCACAATTGGAACAATAACTAAAGATTTTAAAATAGGATTTGGATCATTCGTGGATAAGAAAGTATCTCCGTTTGTTAGTGTAGATCCACACAGGTAAATTAACAAATTCTTATTTTACTTCAAGCATAATAGCTAAAGCAAACTTAAGCTTGTACTTTACTGTGCGCTATGTACGAATATACAAGCATTAAATTTATTCGATATTGCTACTATTTTAACCGAACTATAAACTAAAACAAGATAGTTCGGAATGCAATTTGTTTCCATTAACCGTGTTTTAACAACGAATGGCCCGTTTAGAAATGTCAGCGCCATTTATGACCTATATGCTCTTTGTCTAAAGAAATCAACAAATGAAGTTTGTACTTACGTAACATTTCTCATTTCGAAAAGAGACTGCTTAATTTTTGTTATATTTCCTGCATAATGAAAACTTCCTTCTAATTACTTCACTATTTTATTGAACAGGCTGATAAACCCATGTCTTGGACATGACAAATGTGCTAGTCCCTATGGATTTATAAACCACATGACACTGACTAACGGCAGCCGAGAATTTACGGTGTATATGCAACTACTTACATTGTTTATTCAACAAAAAAAAAATCCGTAACTTTAAAACTTCAACATTACTATAACTGCAGCAAGGCATAGCTCGGGTAGAAATTTCGGGTAACATCGACGTCCCAGAAGGTAGTTTTGACGCCATGATGCAAGCCATTGTCTGCAAAAAAGAAATTGGATGGAGGACAAAAGCTCGTAAAATTCTGCTGGTTGCTACGGATGCTGGATATCATTATGCGGGAGATGGCAAGGTAGTCTGAAAAAATAAAAATGATCGAACTTTCCCAAATTATTTTCGAAAACCGAAATCATTCTGGAAAGAATTCTTAGATGCCATTTTATTATCAGCCTGACATCTACGTTTTTGGCAAATTAAAAAAATTATTTGTTTTTCTTCAAATATCATAGGTTTGCAAAATTAATAAACAGGCACATTTTTACAAAAACTTTTTCATTTTTGATTCTATTGCAACGATATTGTCTATAAATATTGTTATAATCAATATACAGTGAAACCTGTTAAGAGTGACCACAAAAAACATGCTATGTTGGTCACTTTACACAGTTGGTCCCTATTCAAAGAATGAATGAATTTAATTAAAATTATGAACATGTGCACTGCACTTATACTGTACACGTAGACTGTAATACACAGTAAAGAACAACAAATCCAAAAAGGTACAGAATCTTCATGTCCGAGGGTTAAAGTAAGATGTAACGTGAATCATCCGTTATCTTGTCACTTTTTAAGGTGCATTTGCAATGTAAAAATTTAAAAAAAAGACAACACACACTGGTCACTGTACACAACAGACAGGTGGTCACTATACAGAGAATTTTTATAAACGAAATGTACACTAGAAAAAACAATACACTAAAAACTGGTCAACATAAGCAGGTGGTCACCATTTAAAGGTGGTCACTTCTTCAGGTTTAACTGTAATTCAGCCTTATTTTCCATCTATTTTAGTTTGGTGGTATCGTTATTCCTAACGACGGTTTCTGTCATTTAGACACTTCTGGAAAATACACGAAAAGTACAGAACAGGTAAGTGTGATTTATTTATTATCTTTCCTTGTTTTAACTGACTGTTTATAAAATTCAAATTCAGGAGTAAATGGCATGTTCAACAGGATTACCCATCAGTGAGCCAAATACATAGAAAGGTGGTGGAAAACGATATTAACGTCATATTCGCGAGCACAAATGACGTGCAACAGATCTACAAAGATCTCACAAGCGTCATTAAGGGGTCATACAGTGTTAGACTAGCCAATGACTCTGGAAACATTTTGGATTTAGTGCGTAATCAATATAAGGTAGGCATAAATTACTGTACAGTATATCTTCACTAACCATCTTAAGTAGTTTCTAACGCTAACTGTGTCTGACCTACACAACATGCACCAGAACCTTTTTTTTTAGAGAAATATGATCTTTTTATAATATTTTACAGAAATACAAATACTGTATGTTCATGTACATTGTAGAATATTAAATTTCGCATAAATAGTAGACTACTGCAGTTCAGTATATTAATACATTTTGTTTTCCCCAGAAAATATCATCAACGGTAGAATTACGAGAGAATTCTAAGAGCAATGTGAAAGTTTCATTCGAATCCAGTTGTGCCGAGTACGTAATGAAGTTCCTAACTAAGTAAAATTTAATTTAGAATTAAAAATTTCAGGATTATTAGAAGAGCTTAATGCATATTGCATTGATTTTTAAATTCTCTGCTCCTAAACGTGTTGCCTATTGTACATGTATGTATTGATACATAAACCAAAAACACTTTAAAACAATCCGATGGAGAATATTCCACCACGACACCCTCTTGGATAAAAAGAAAATATGCCAAGCTATTTAAATGCATATTTTCCAGTGTTTACATAAATTAATAAAGTGCGTTTTTTGATGTCAGTAAAACATATCCAAAGAAACTGACTAATAAATGCCACGGACTGACCACTGGAACGAAGGTTAGTTTATTATGTTTTTCTCGAAGATTCTTGAGCAATTTAAACTCGATTTTTAAGGCGACTCTACACGATCATTCTTACTGTCAATCTCAAAAGCTATTGACAGTATTATTGAATTACGTGTACAGTCCCCTTTAATTCATTTCACCTTTTATACAACAAGGTGGAATTTACTGTGGGAATTGAGCTGCTCTCCTGCCCAGAGTCAAGAAATGATTGGAGACAAGTTCTTGAAATATCTCCCGTGGGGCTAAGCGAAAAAGTGATAATTAATTTGGAATTTTTTTGTGAATGTGATTGCGAGCAAGCCGATAAACAGGTCAGAATCATTTATTAAGTTGTGATAAAACTTTGATTTATTTATGTAATTCTCACATGTTGAACAGGAATTTAAGAGTCCAAATTGCAGTGGCAATGGTATGTGGTCGTGTGGCATATGCAAGTGCGATGATGGCAGATTTGGAGAAAAATGCCAGTGCGACAATTCTGCAGCTCAGAGCCTGGACGATGATTCACCCTGTAAAATGTTCGTGCTATTTCATGCATACCATCTCTCAGTTGATGTTAATTCAATCAAAACAAAAAAATATTGAACACTCGCTTTAATTAGGGGTAATACTACAGTTGTCTGTTCTGGACGCGGCCAATGCGCTTGTGGAAAGTGCAGCTGCAACAAAGTTAATGTAAGTTTAGCAAGAATCTGCTTGATGGGACATGCCTTTCAAATGTTTAAGAAAGTTTTTTTAATTCCATAGCATGATTCTGATCTAATATACGGAACTTTCTGTGAATGTGATAATTTCAGCTGTGCCAAAAGCAACGGAATGCTGTGTGGAGGTAAACTTTTGAAAACTTGCATTTGCCAAATTCTTTTGATTTTTTTTACAGACGAACAGCACCTAAGACTAATATACAGTATATTGAGCATGTACTGAATCTTGAAATTCGCATCTTAATTATTTTCTGTTGTATGTATACCTACCTACCCAGATGGCGCTTTTTGGAGTTATTTATTTATTATTTATTTTTCTTTTAAGGTAATGGCGAATGTGATTGCGGTAAATGTAACTGTTACAACAAATGGCAAGGAATAGCCTGCGATTGTCCATCCTCTGCTGAGTCTTGTATTGGTCCTAATGAGGTACGGTTAACATACATTATTTCCAAATGACTTAATATTTTTTATAAATATTTATATAATCTTTACTTTTCCTTGACTTACTCAAATTCTTGAAGTTTTCTGGTTATAATACATTGTAGCTACTATGCAATATACCCTTCTTATTTATGTACAGTATGTGTACTTTGATTAATTTTATAATTATCTAAGCAGGATGTATGTTCAGGACATGGTACTTGCGATTGCGGGAAATGCAAATGCTCAGCGTCGTTCGGCGGGAATTATTGCGAAGATAATTTGGTAAGATTATAGGTTTCGTAGATTTTATTCTCATTTATCAAATAATGGCATATTATCAGAAACTGCATAACATTCTTAAACACTACACATTTTAAACCACAATTAACTAAAAGCTCTAATTTCATGTATGAGACCTATCTTTCGAAAATCTCCAATTAAGATTTTACAATTTTAGACAGCAGCAAAGTTTAAAAATGTCGATTTTTTGGGTTTGATTATTTCATAAAATTTGTTCTTAACCTGTTACTAAAACTGTTTCGAATTGCAGACCCCTGGGGGGAAATGCATTGAATACAGAAAATGTGCGGAATGTTTGGGATTTCCCGAAAATTTGGAATCAAATTCACCCGAGTGCATCAGTTGCAATGCTACGTTTTCGATTGAAATGGTTTCCGTATTAGAAGGTAATTTTTCTTAATAAATTGTGCAGATAAACAATAAATGACCAACATACTGTATTAACTGCGTGTTTAAATCCTCTTATACATGAAATTTCAGAGCTAAAGCAAGGCGAGCATAAATGCGCATTCAAAGATGTGACTGGATGCAACTTTTTTTTTGGTTACACCATGCCCGGAAGTGATACCCTTCCTCATTTAACAGTTCAAAGGTTAAAAGGTAAAAGATTGCTCATCATAATTTATCGCTACTCATTTTTTCACCTTTTTTATGAATATCAGATATACCGTGCTTGTGGTTTTCAAGAACACACCAGCAGCTTTTTTTGTTTCAAATATTATACTGTATGTAGGCCTAAACATTCAAATTGGCAATTTTATTATCCACGTATTATTGACGTGTCAGGTTATTTTCTCCTACAAATAATAGTGGAAATTTTAACATGATGTAGAGATACAGTATGTAAATATGCTACTTCTTTAACATATTTTTAAAGATTACAGTACTTCGAAAAGTCCGTACTATTAAAATGTACTGAACCATTAACTCTAAAAATGACATGTTGTTTAAATGTTCTGTTGCCTCACCAACATAATGTTAAATCAGTTGAAACATTCTGGACGTCTCACATTATTGGCAATGTACACATTTGGATTAAAGCTTCTTTCAAAACAACATATGGTAAAAGCAGATATTAGATACATGTTTCTTAAGTATTCTAATCATATTTTCAGTTTACAATCGTAGTTTGGGTCATGTACAGTGTACATCCAGTTCCTCATTGTAAATCAATGTCATGTTTTTATGAACAAAATGGGCATACTGTAGAGACATCAAGAACATATGCAGTATATGCCTGTCATACCTTTATGTAATAACATGTCATAGAGACATGTCAAGCAAAATAATTATATGTTTGTAGTTGGTTTCAATTTTACAAAAATAGAATTTCTTTGGTTTATGTGGTTTGCACGACTTGACACGTATCAGATTTAATTATTTTTAAAATTTAGAAATATGATACATGTATTAAGCGTGTAGAATAAGGGTTTAAAACTAGCACTACTGTACATGTTTTCAGTCTGTCCAGAGCCTGTGGACCTGCAACTTGTGATTGGTAGTGTTCTTGGCGCTACCTTGCTCATTGGCATTGTCTTGCTGCTCATATGGAAGATCGTGACCTACTTCAAAGACAAGATGGAATATGAGATGTTTAAAAAGGAGTGTGCTAACGTGCAGTGGGCCAAGGTAGTTATAAAGTTAACTGAACAAATTTGGGAAAGTTGCTAGCAAACAACAAGTATTTGTATTTTTTGACAGAATGAAAACCCCCTGTTTCGCCATCCAAAGCAGAGGTTCAGTAACCCAATGTTTGGAAGGCTCGGCGACAGAATTTCAAAGAGATTTAGCCGTATAAAAGTAAAATAATTACTGTAGTGTGAAATACTGGAATCCATTATTTCTACATGTGCATTAAACTTAATTAATAAATTAAACAATTGCTGTTGCCCATATAATTATCGTTTAATTATTATGCATGTACATACAGTATAAAACATTACAATTATCAGTTTCGTTCTCATTTTAGAAGCACATCAACCATTCATAAGGATGGGAGTACGGTAAAACTTTTAAAGTTTGAAAGTTACTTCATCTGCCGCTGGTTGGCGCTAGTGGTCGGTAAGTAACTTTCTTACTGAGATTTTTTACTGTGCTCTTACCCTTAGATTAAATAGATTAAATTCGAGAAATTAAAATCACTTTCCGGTCGGAAACTGAGATCGGATGAGATTTAGCCGTATTGAAGTGATCAGTATGTAAAATAATTAAATACTTCTATACATTCGTACGAGATACTTAAATAATAAACGGTAGTTATGGCCATGGAATCTTAGTTTAATTCTTAGACAAGTGAAACATTACAATTATCAGTTTTGTTCTAGTTTTAGGTACACAACAACCATACATAAGAAACAATTTCATTTTCGCAGTAAAAGAATAGACTTTGTAAAAAGAGAAAGAATCATTCTGTGGATGCTGAGCGATTCGCTTTGTTATGATCTGCCAATGTGGCCGTAATTGTCGGCTTCAGTTTTTCCCTATTTTTGAAGATGTTAGTAATGCAAGGAGGAAATTTCACGATTTTATTTTATTATTTATCATACAGCATTTGAATTATTTAAGTTTCGTAAGTTCCGAAAAGTAATTTTACTCGTAGTATTAAAGCACTGTTAAATACAATTATGCAACAATTTTGATTAACATATTTATACTATATAACGCATTCATAATATCATTCAGAAATTTGATACTAAATCGAGATATGGGAAAACGATCAATCATAAAACAAGATTATATGGATTTTGCAGTTTTTTTGAGTTGTCGGTTAGTATTCTATACAATAAGTAGAATTCTGATTTACTTTGATACAAGCCAGTATTGTTTAACATGGTTAATGGCGCTCTTCGCAACGATCTTGGCCAAATTTAACGCATTACGTAATTGGCTAGGCTAGGCTCCTTGGCAGGTGGTAAAGATTTTCTATCATATTTTAAATTTCTTTGCTAGATAACGCAGTGCTTTTCTGACCGGGTTTCATGTGGTCTACCAGAATTTCGACCTCGGCAAGTATTTCATAACACGCTCATAAGTGTTTGTGGCTGCAACCTTGACAGCATTCAACGCATTATTGTATTTGGAATTTGTCTTTCTCGTTTTATGGACGACTGCTTGCTTTTCCGCCATTCCAAAACTTGCTTTCTCTGCTACTGTCATCATATCTTTTAGCATTTTCCCGCTGATTGGCAGGTGGTAAAGCTCTCCAATCAAGTCTTGAATCTCCTCACTAGAGAACGCCTTGGTTTTATGATCGGCTTTCATGGAGTTTTCCAGAATTTCGACTTCCTTGTAGTACTTCTGAAGTAAGCCCCGAAGGCAGGATAGCCGTTTGCTGTCACTGCCTTTGCCAACAAAAGCTTCTTCGTTGGTTATTTGGTACTGCAGATAGTTGGCTGTGGCGTCGTTGTAAGGGGTGATGGCATTAAACTTCAAAAAGTTGCCAAACTTTGCAGCTGTGGTATGAATGGCGTGTTGTTCTTCGCTTAGCTCTTTTAGACGATCATCCAAAGATTTGATAAACTTGTTCACGGTGTATATCTCATTTGATTCAAATTGTATTCGGTTCTCTACGTTCTTGTCGATGACCTTGGTGGGCACTTGCTTGGTGGTGTATGTTATGTGCATGTGAAAATTCCAAAGGCAACCACAGTTGGTGCACTTGCCCTCGTCATTCATCGCTGAGCAGAGTTGAAGTTCCTTGAATGGGATATTTCTCCACCAGAACATTGACTAACCAGCAATGTTCGTGGCACCAGGTTTTATAGTCTCGTATTTCGACGCCATTTGTGTCAGTGAAAGTATCGACGCAGGATTTGCTGGTGCAGACTGTTCTTGGGTAAGGAATTGGTTGCGATTCTAAATTGATATGAGGGATAAATAGCTTTACGAAAAGATTCTTCTTGTTCTTGTCCATTGCTTCAATCTCGACCTTCTTTCGTTCTATCATTACAATATTATCAAATATGTTCTTGCTTAGATCTGCCAGTGGCTTTGTCAACTCTAGGATCAACCTCCTAGCTTCGTTTAGGGAACAGGTGTTCCTGGTTTGGTGGGGTTGAAGCTTGCAAATATGTTCAATCAATCTCTGTCAATCAATCAATCAATCAATCAATCAAACTCTGCGCATAAATCTGATACTCATCTTCTGGAAAACAGATGCCAGCTTTATGGGCTGCAAGGAAACGAACCGACTCGTTGTCCATGTAGTATTCGGTATTTTCCCCCAGTTTGATGGCGCCTTTTATTTTCTCGTTCAGCAGCGACTCCAGCAGCGGGAAGGTGTCGCCCGCAGAGTAGAATGTGTTGCGGGCGTTGGTGAAGACAAAGACGATGTTCCTGCAGGCTTCCTTGTGGAGATGAGTGAGTAGTTCTTGGATGCAGAACTGAAACATGACGCTTAGCCTTGAATTGTTCGGCTTCAGCAAAATGCATATGCCGGTGATTTCACGGACATGGGCAAGATGGGACATGATCTTCTGAAAGTTGATTCTGTCCTGCTCGATGCCTCTAGTGTCGCCGATGCCTGGCGTGTCGATGAGGCGAACCATGGTATCATCGTCGAAAAAAAAGTAGGACTTTGGCTCTTGGGTTGATGACTGGCCTCCGACGTTGTTTTCGTTTTTGTCCTCCTTATCACCAAATTCAATCAGGACCGATTTGCCCTTCTTGTCTCGCATTGTAAACGATGTCGGGATTAAGCACAAAGGATTTTCGTTCACCGCCATGTTCAGAGTATCGTAAGTAAGGTAGTTTGCAAAGCCGTTTATCCAAGTAGACTTCCCAACTCCCGTCTCACCAAGAATGACGATGTTCAACTCTTTGTAAGGTTTGATTTCTTTAAGCATGGCGGTAAGATGATACTTTACCATAAATTTAATAAATTTCAGGGTGTGGCTGTCAGTATCACTGCACTTGAATTCATAAGAATCACATCTAGCACCACCGCAAGAACAGTAGAAGTGGCCATCAAAACCATATTGAAGGAATTCATGGTATGTCTTGCATTGCCATTTGTGAATTTTATCAGAGCACGGGAGGTCATGATCTCGGAAGGCCCCAGGGCACTTTATGGAAAGATTGCCGCGTTTTACTGACTTCTTTATTTGAACGTTGATTTCGGTGCTGTAGGCTAGGCACATCGTTGCCATTTGTTGTACATTCGCGTGGACATCATGTGTTATCGTTTCATTGCCTTTCCGGTGATGGATGGCAATAGTTGTCCACTCGGGATTGCCCACCAAGTCATTGTCAAGGAAGGCGAACCCAAAATTCTCTTCAGCTCTAGTGGAATCGATGAGGTAAATGAAGGACTTCAATTGACTCTTCCAGTTCTGACTGTCTTCACGGGCAGACTTTGTGGTGTAAATGAGCAAATAGAAGATTCTGTCACCATTCTGAATAGAAAAAGTTTCCAAAACTTCCCGAGTGCGAATGAAGGAAACCTGTTTTTGTCGCAAAACATCCATGAATTCGAACTTCACATTGTTTCGCTCTATGTCCTCTCTGCATTTCTTCAACAAATCCATCTGGTGGTTAAATTCGCACAGAAGGTTCTCCAAGGCGCTTTGGTCGGTTTCACCAGACCTGAATTTGACAGCGTTACTTGCTAAATCTTGCTTTAACTTTGTTTCAATGGACGCAAGAGTTGATACCAAAATGGAATTTGACTCCAAGGCTGCGTTGGAAATGCAAAACTCGTGCTTTTTCATGTCAGCTTGGATATCATGAACTTGTCCTTTCATCAACAACATGTCATCAAATACCTGGACAAAGCGTGTTGTGATATCGTCACTGATGCGTTTGAAAATACTGGTACCAGAATTGTTCAAGTTGAACTTTACTACTAATTTGGTGACGGGAATCATCTCAAATGACGCAATGTTTCCTTTGCCATCATTGCATTTAGCGGTCAACTCTGGCATTGATTTTAGAACATTTTTCAGTTCCACGACGTCGGTGAACACTTGTTCTTCGGAAAAGATGTCTGAGAGCAATCTTATGGTGAGTTGCTTAAATGGTGCGTTGGTTATGCTGTTCTCGATATTTGCTTCACCATTAATTAGCATGTTGTTAAGGTCATTGATTAAAGCTTCTATGGTAGTTTCTTGATTTGCACGTTGTTGTTCTGATACCTCAAACGTTATAAAGGAAGTTGATCCCCAATTGGTTTTCACAACAATATGAGTGGCATTTGATTGGTTTAAAGCATCGAATAATATAAACGGCTTCAGCTCATCGCTGAAAATATCAACGTGCTCTGACAGGATGTTGCTTTTGTACATCAGCGTCTTGTCTCCTCTTGCACCTTGCTCTACATGTGAGAAACATTTTCTAAACACATTTTCACTGAGAACACTAATTGTGTATTTTTTGGGATATCTAAAACAGAAAATGTGGTTGACCACGTATCATTTGGTATGAGTTTGCAGTCTTTGTGATGTTTCTCTTCAGTGATGATCAGCATTTCTGGTATGGGTTGTTCCAGTATTCCATAGCTGAGGAATGTGTCGCTTCTGGCATCATACAAGAACCCTAAATTAACGCTTTCGCCGAACGATGGACGAAAGATGTTGGCTTCACCCATTTCTTCTTTATATCAGATATCTAAACATTAAATATACAGTCAATAGGTTTCAAAGGGTAATAATAGCGTTACATACTAAATAATACTAGTTTTTAATTAAATAAACTTTAATTCAATTAGTAATTACCTTTGGTATACAATGTATAAGGCGACTCCTCTTCGTTTGATAACCAGTGGATCAAGTTGTTTTAAATTTCTGGAGATAACAATTGAATAATGCCAAATAAATTTCATAGTTCAAAATTTAGGTAATTTTAATGGCGTTTATAGATCAAACAAGCCGAATTAACGCTTACCTTATGACTCACTGTCCTAAATCTTAACCAGTTTATTGCAGTATTTATCCACAAAGTAGAAATTATGCATTCGTTTTGAGTCTTTCGATCAACAAGCTCTCGACTTCGTTATATTTCCAAATTTTGATTTTAAAAAAGAACAAATAAACGATAAAATTAGCGAAATATGAAAGGTAGCTAGATTGGAATGTTAAGCGAAGCGGCGTTCCATACCGCTTGAATGCATTTGAATTATTTGTACGTTAATTTACTTATTTAAAAAAAATAAAAACAGTGTTAGGCTACGATTTTTTGAGTTTGTTATAGTAGATGAAATTTTGAACGAGTTTTCGAACACGCTAATTTTAAATATGAAAATAATCCCACAACTTACATTATAGCTACCTTGAGGATGAATCATGGATCCACGACCTTCCGACTTCGAACGTACAGTGTACTGTTGATTCAACAACAATTCACATGACACTACATGGTATGTCGTATTTATGACGTTCTGACAGAAACGTCACGTTTCTGGGATTGGTTAGTTTCGGGAATTTGGCAATGAAATTAGAATTTAAATTTTCAAACGTTTAACCCGTTTCGAAATCAATTACATGTTATTGGCACTGGAGCAGCTTGCCAAAATATACACTAAATGGAAATGAAATGTACCGAACAAGGTTACCTTTTTTACGTTTACGTTTTAAAACTTCGGCTTTGATTTTAGAAAGTTTACATGTATTTGAGTGTAGGTTTGAAGTCCAGATTAACAATTCTGTGATTTCGACGATTATGTGCTAGGTTGCGTGTCCGAGAATTTCGCTAGGCCGCAGAATATGCAGCTGAGTCCCTTAAAGGGTGCTGCGAAACCCACGGTTAGCTTCCGCGCAATGCGGGAAGCCAAAAGTAACCTCCAAGGGGGAGCTTTCCTTAACAATAAGAGGCTTGGGCGCTAGGCCTCAGCAAGAGTAACGGCACGAGATACCGTTTTCGGAAGCGTGCTGGACGCGAACGCGAAGGCACAATTCAGAAATTCCAATGGAATTAAGGAGAGCCTAGTACAAATGATTACTAGGTCAGCAATAAATTTATTCAGAAGAACGCGATAGAATTTTAGGGTTACAAACGCGACTGAATATATTACGAAAACGCGGATACAAAAGATAAATGAAATGCATTCACAAGTTGCAGGGTTACAAGGGGGTACCTCCCTATGCACGCACGAATTCGGATTGAGCGTCGTTTCTAGACAAGTCCCCTGTTTTATATCTTTGGGAACGGATAAATTTCCGAAATCCAGAAACGAACTTTTGTCCAATGAAAGTTGGACAACTAAACTATTTTGGTTACAATTGGTGGGATATTTTCTAAGAAGAAATGACCAATTGTGAAACGTTTTTAATTTTGCTTTAAATTTTATTATTTTCAGGTGGGACAGCGATCGGCTCTTCCCCAAAACCCACTCTGTTTTACGAGAGTCGTAAACAGAGGGATTACCGGAAACAGGACGACCCTTTTGGCACTTTCGATGAGGTAAATGAAGGACTTCAATTGACTCTTCCAGTTCTGACTGTCTTCACGGGCAGACTTTGTGTTGTAAATGAGCATATAGAAGTTTCTGTCACCATTCTGAACAGAAAGAGTTTCCAAAACTTCCAGAGTGCGAAACACACATTGTTTCTCTCTATGTCCTCTCTGCATTTCGTCTTCATAACTTCCAACATATCCATTTGTTTTTTAAATTCGCCCAGAAGGTTCTCCAGGTCGCTTTGGTCGGCTTCACCTGACCTGAATTTGACAGTGTTGGTTGCTAAATCATGCTTGAACTTAGTTTCAATGGACGCGAGAGTTGTTACCAGACATGAGTTTGACTCAATGGCCACATTAGAAATGCAAAACTCGTTCTTTTTCATGTCAGCTTTGATATCAAGAATTTGTCGTTTTATTGTGATGTGATGTGTTGTGATATCATCACTGATGCTTTTTAAAATACTGGTAACAGAATTGCTCAAGTTGAACTTTACTACTAATTTGGAAACAGGAATCATCTCCAATTGTTTCTTTGCCATCGTTCAACTTAGCGGTTAACTCTGGAATTGATTTTAGAACATTTTTCAGTTTCACGACGGAAAGATGTCTGAGAGCAATCTTATCGTAAGTTGCTTAATTAAATGGTGCGTTGGTTGTACTGTTCTCGGTATATGCATCACCATTAATTAGCATTTTGTCAAGTTCACTGATTAAAGCTTCTATGGTTTTTATGGTAGTTTCTTGATTTGCACGTTGTTGTTCTGATACTTCAAACGTTATAAAGGAAGTTGATCCCTGATTGGTTTTCACAACAATGTGGGTGGCATTTGAATTGTTTAAAGCATCGATCAATAAAAACGGCTTCAGCTCATCGCTGAAAATATCAACGTGCTCTGAAAGGATGTTGATTTTGTAAATCAGCGACTTGGCTCCTCTTACACCTTGCTCTACATGTGAGAAACATTTTCTAATTCCATCAATATTTACAGTTTCATTGAGAACACTAATTTGTATGTTTTTTGGGGTATCTAAGACAGAAAATGTGGTTGACCAGCGGTCATTTGGTATATATGAGTTTGCCGTCTTCCCCTCGTTTCTCTTCAGTGATGATCAGCGTTTCTGGCATGGAATGCTCCAGGATTCCAGAGTTGAAGAATGTGTCGCTTCTGGCATCATACAAGAACCCTAAATAAACGTTTTCGCCAAACGATGGACGAACAATGTTTTCTTCATCCATGTCTTTTGTTTCAGTTTTCTAAAAATTAAATTCAGATTATAATGTATGTTAGGTAAGTACAGTTCAGAAACTTGGTAAATGTGTTATAATGGGTACACACGGCATTAAATACGCAAGTATGACATAGTAATTAATTAAATTCACCTTAATGGAAGTAGTAATTAACCTTTAATATATTAGATGACTCTCGTTCTTTTGATAATGAACAAATCCAATCGTATCAAATTCCTGGAGAAAACAAAACGATAATGCTAAATAAATGTTATTTAAAATTTAGGCAATTGTAAAGGCGCTTATAAACTTAACGTGTATTTAAAATATTGCGGACTTAATGCTTATAATGGTTCTTTGCTTGATTAATGCTTACCTATGACTCATTAGCCTAAAACCTGTCCGTGTTCTTGGAGAAGTATCTTTTCAATTTTAAATTAATGTTAGTCAGACAAATTACCAGTATGAACTAACTATATATAAGTGAATCATGTGACATGTGAACGAGTGACTTTTATGGAATAACGAAAGCGTTTCTATTACTTTTACCTTATCATTTGAATCCGTTATCGCTCTGCCTGGTTTGATACTGATATATTGGATCTTCCTTGTTACTATCAAATGATAGTTCTAGATATTAAATAAATGGCGAAAAAATGCAATTCCACGAGACTTAAACATCTGGATAGTATAACATTTTAACATCGTATGTTATACGTTCTTACAGATATCATTTTTATCGGGACGGCTGCCGGGACTCACAAAGTTCACATAGAAATAATTCACAGGTATATGACTATAGATAGATAACAAGTATTTCCCTTAATTTTAAATAAGATCTCGTACATTATCATAATTTAGTTACTGGGAATCGTTCCTATAAAAATAATGTTGTCTGATTAGTTGGATTTCTTGTAAACTGGAATGGAAAGAATTTTTTGTATAAGTATATTTCTTTAAAGCAATTTTTTACGAGCTTGACCTGTAATAGTTTCTTTGACAAAGTGTGAAATGATAAGAAAAAGATCTTTCGTAACCAAAGTAAAATTTTAAAGTATACGTACACAAATCTTTTTTCTAAACTTCTAACGGCTCGATGATCTCGACAGCGGCAAAATCCGACAAGAATATACTCGTATTACGAAGCATTCCAATTGACAACCAAAAATCTTCGTAAAATAGCCGACGGTTGATTTTTGTAGAATTAAAAACAATCGATTGATAAAAATAGAGTTTTTACATTTCTATTTCTAAAAAAAAAATTTAGAGTAAACATTAGTTTAATAGATTAAAAGTCGAGAAATTAAATCAGTTTCCGGTCGGATAAATGAAATAATCCAACAATGAGATTTAGCCGTATTGGAGTGAAATAAGTAGTGTGTAAAATTCTTAATTAAATATTTCTACATTCGTACGAGAACCTTAAATAATAAATGGTAGTTGCACATGGAATCATGGTTTAATTACAATTGAATTAGACATGTGAAACATTACAATTATAAGTTTTGTTCTCATTTTAGGTACACAACAACCATACTTAAGAAACACAATTTCATTTTTACAGTAAAAGAATCGACTTTGTAATACATGTAATACAAAGAATAATTCTGCGGATGCTGAGCGATTCGCGATGTGATGATCTACCAATGTGACCGTAATTGTCAGCTTCAGTTTTTTCCCATTAATGTGTAATGCAAGCCAAAGACATTTTGAAGATGTTAGTAATGCAAGGAGGAAATTTCACGATTTTTATTTTATTATTTATCAAACAGCATATGATTTATTTAAGTTTCATAAGTTCCGAAAATTAATTTTACTAATAGTATTAAAGCATTTTTCACTAAAATTTTGCCACAATTATAATTATAAAATATTTTTATAATGCATTCATAATATTATTAAGTAATTTAATACCAAAGCGAATATTGGAAAACCATGGATCATAGCTCAAAATTATCTGGATTTTGTAGTTTTTTTTATTGTGGGGTCAGGGCCGTGCTTAGGGGTTTGGTGGCCCTGTGCGAAGTAAAAATTGGTGGCCCCTTTTTTTTGCTCAGCCTGTTTTTTTTTTGTGGTAAATAATGGTGGCCCCCCCCTCGTGGTGGCCCTGTGCGGCCGCACACTTCGCACACCCCTAAGCACGGCTCTGGTGGGGTGGTATTCTTTAAATACAATGAGTAGTATACTGATCTACTTAGGTACAAGCCAGTATTTTTTAACATGGTTAATAGCGCTCTTCGCAACGGTCTTGGCCGAATTAAACGCATTACGTAATTGGCTATTGGTCTTTCCCCTTTTGGAGCCACTTTCAAGAACGACTGCTTGCTCTTCTGCCATTCTAAAATTTGCATTTCCAGAGAATGTCACCATGTCTTTAAGCGTTTTTCCGTTGATTGGCAGGTGGTAAAGATGTTCTATCATATTTTGAATTTCTTCGCTAGATAACGCATTGCTTTGCTGACCATGTTTCATGTGGTCTTCCAGAATTTCGACTTCCTTGTTGTACTTATCCAATAAGTCCCTAAGGCAGAATAGCCGTTTGCTATCACTGCCTTTGCCAGCAAGGGCTTCTTCGTTGGTTATTTCGTACTGCAGATAGTTGGCTGTGGCGTCGTTGTAAGGAGTGATGGCATTGGACTTCAAAAAGTTGCCAAACTTTGCAGCTGTGGTATTGATGGCGCGTTGTTCTTCGTTTAGCTCTTTAAGGCGATCATCCATAGATTTTATAAACTCGTTCACGGTGTTTATCTTATCTGATTCAGATTTTATTCTGCTCTCTACGTTCTTGTCGATGATCTTGGTGGGCACTTGCTTGGTGGTGTATGTTATATGCATGTGCAAATTCCATATACAACCACAGTTGGTGCACTTGCCCTCGTCATTCATCACTGAACAGCGTTGTAGTTCTGGAATGGGATATTTCTGCACCACAACATTGACCAACCTGCAATGCTCGTGGCACCAGGTTTTATAGTCTCGTATTTCTACGCCATCCTTGTCAGTGAAGATGTCGATGCAGGATTTGTTGGTGCAGACTGTTCTTGGGTAAGGGATTGGTTGTGATTCTAAATTGATGTGAGGGATAAAAAGCTTTTCGAAAAGGTCCTCCTTGTTCTTGTCCATTGCTTCAATCTCTACCTTCTTTCGTTCTATCAATACAATGTTATCATGGATGTTCTTGCTTAGATCTGCTAGTGGCTTTGTCAATTCCAGGATTAACCTCCTGGCTTCGTTAAGGGAGCGAGTGTTGCTGGTTTGGTGTGCAGGAAGTGTGCAGATATGTTCTATCAATCGTCTGTTCTCAATGACAGCTTTCTCCCAACTCTGTCGGTAGATCTGATACTCATCATCAGGAAAGCTGATGCCAGCTTTCATGGCTGCAAGGAAGCGTACCGACTCGTTGTCCATGTAGTATTCGGTATTTTCCCCCAGCTTGATGGCGCCTTTTATTTTCTCGTTCAGCAGCGACTCCAGCAGCGGGAAGGTGTCGCCCGCAGAGTAGAATGTGTTGCGGGCGTTGGTGAAGACAAAGACGATGTTCCTGCAGGCTTCCTTGTGGAGATGAGTGAGTAGTTCTTGGATGCAGAACTGAAACATGACGCTTAGCCTTGAATTGTTCGGCTTCAGCAAAATGCATATGCCGGTGATTTCACGGACATGGGCAAGATGGGACATGATCTTCTGAAAGTTGATTCTGTCCTGCTCGATGCCTCTAGTGTCGCCGATGCCTGGCGTGTCGACGAGGCGGACCCTGGTGTCGTTGACGAAGAATATGTAGGACTTTGGCTCTTGGGTTGAGGACTGGCCATTAGCATTGTTTTCGTTGATGTCCTTTTCGCCAAATTCAATCAGGATCGATTTACCCTTCTGCTTGTCTCGCATGGTGAAAGATGTCGGAATTAAGCACAAAGGCTTTTCGTTCACCGCTATGTCCAAAGTGTCGTAAGTAAGGTAGTTGGCAAAGCCGTTTATCCAGGTGGACTTTCCTACACCCGTCTCGCCAAGAATTACGATGTTCAACTCTTTGTAAGGTTGGATTTCTTGAAGCATAGCGGTCAGATGATCCTTGCCCTTAAATTTAATAAATTGCAGGGTGTGATTGTCAGTATCGCTGCATTTGAACTCATAAGAATCATGACTAGCACCACCGCAAGAACAGTAAAAGTGACCATCAAATCCATATTGAAGGAAGTCATGGCAGGTCTTGCATTGCCAACTGTGATTTTCCTCAGAGCATGCTCCATTTTCTCGGAAGGCCCCTGGGCATCTTAAGGTAACATTGCCGCGTTTTGCTGATTTCTTTATTTCGGGGTCGATTTCGGCGCTGTAGGCAAGGCACATCATCGCCATTTTTTGTACACTCGCATGCACATCATGTGATATCGTTTCACTGCCTTTCCGTTGATGGATCGCAATAGTTGTCAAGTCAGGATTGCCCAACAAGTCGTTGTCAAGGAAGGCGAACACAAAGTCATCTTCAGCTCTGCTTGATTCGATGAGGTAAAGGAAAGACTTCCATTGACTCTTCCAGTTCTGACTGTCCTCTAGTGCAGAAATTGCGTTGTAAATGAGCATGTAGACGTTTCTATCACCATTTTGAACAGAAAGGCTTTCCAAATCTTTAGCTGTGCGAATAATGGAAACATTTTTTTGTTGCAAAATGTTCATGAATTCGAACCTCACATTGTTTCGCTCTATGTCCTCTCTGCATTTCGTCTTCAAATCTTCCAACACATCCATCTGGTTGCTAAATTCGCACAGAAGGTTCTCCAAGGCGCTTTGATCGGCTTCACCTGACCTGAATTTGACAACGTTACTTGCTAAATCTTGCTTTAACTTAGTTTCAATGGACGCAAAAGTTGATACAAGTCTGGAATTTGACTCCAAGGCCGCGTTGGAAATGCAAAACTCGTGCTTTTTCATGTCAACTTGGATATCATGAACTTGTCCTTTCATCAACAACATGTCATCAAATACCTGAACAAACCGTGTTGTGATATCATCACTGATGCTTTTGAAAATACTTTCACCAGAATGGCTTAAGCTAAACTTGTCTTCTAATTTGGTAACGGGAATCATCTCAAATGAGACAATGTTCCCTTTGCCATCATTGCATTTAGCGGTCAACTCTGGTATTGATTTTAGAACATTTTTCAGTTCCACGACGTCGGTGAACACTTGTTCTTCAGGAAAGATGTCTGAGAGCAATCTTATCGTGTGTGGCTTAAAAGATGCGTTCATTATACTGTTCTCAATATATGCATCACCATTAATTATCAAGTTGTTAAGGTCATTGATTAAAGCTTCTATGGTTTTTATGGTAGTTTCTTGATTTGCACGTTGTTGTTCTGATACCTCAAACGTTATAAAGGAAGTTGATCCTCGATTGGTTTTCACAACAATATGAGTGGCATTTGATTGGTTTAAAGCATCGATCGAAATGAACGGCTTCAGCTCATCGCTGAAAAGATCAACGTGCTCTGAAAGGATGTTGATTTTGTACATCAGCGTCTTGGCTCCTCTTGCACCTTGTTCAACATGTGAGAAACATTTTCTAATTTCGTCAAAATTTGCTTCACTAAGAACACTAATTTGTGTATTTTTTGGGATATCTAAAACAGAAAATGTAGTTGACCATGTATCATTTGGTATAAGTTTGCAGTCTTTGTGATGTTTCTCTTCGGTGATGATCAGCGTTTCTGGCATGGATTGCTCCAGGATTCCATAGTTGAGAAATGAGTCACTTCTGGCATCATATAAGAACCCTAAATTAATGCTTTCGCCAAACGATGGACGAACGATGTTTTCTTCTCCCATTTCTCCTTTTTATCAGTTATCTAAACATTAAATATGTAGTATATGTGTTTCAAAGGGTAAAATAGCATTTCATACTCATCGATACTAATTTTTAATCAAACGAACATTAATTCATGTAGTAAATACCTTTAGTATACAATGAATAATGCGACTTCTTTTCGTTTGATAACCAATGGATCAAATTGTTTCAAACTTCTGGAGATGACAAGGTAATAATGACAAATAAATTTCATAATTCAAAATTTAGGCAATTATAATGGTATTTATAGACCAAACCAGCAGAATTAACGCTTACCTTATGACTCACTGACCTAAATCATGTCCAGTTCTTGGCAAAATTTCTCTTCAGTTATCAAGAAGTGCTCGGATTTGTTTTGTGAACTGTTGTGCACAAGTTGTGCAGAATTGTCTTAGAGTTTTAAATCACTAGAAATCGAACAAACTATCATCAAAAGCCAACCATGCAAGAATCATATGACATCCAGATTGGTGCCTTTTTTTGGAATAATGAAAGCGTTTCTATTGTTTTTATCTTATCGTTTTAATCATTATATTACCAGCCAGGTTTGGGCCTGATATCTCAGATCTTCATTGTCAGTTAGAGGATAATATAAAATTTGACTGATACTTCATAAACGGTGATAAAACATAAATCAGCGTGCACTGCCCAGCATAAGACTTCTACATTCCGAAAGTATACAGTATTATTTTAACATTTCATGATATACAGTATACAGTACTTACTTACATGTACGTACAAATATGATGGTTATCGGAATGGTTGTATAGATTCACAGAAATGATTCCAATAGATAACTAGATAACTGTAGATACTGTATAATAGATAACAAATGTTTCCTTTGATTCAAGATACTCTACCATAATTAATATTCGTAAATGTTCATTTAAACAGAAAATTGTTCGATGAGTTGAAATTCTTATTAATTGGAATGAAATGCCTTTTACAGTAAAAACTCATTTGCCAGTAATTATTAAATTTCACATCGATAGTAAGTATACCCGATTGTCTCATTTATCATGATCAAATATTTTAAAAGATATTGGACAGATCATGATAAAATGAAATACCCTGTATAATAAGTTTATTTCACCATTTATTTTTTTATTAATACATGTATATTTTTCAAATAACTTGTTTACCTTGATTTTCAATAATTGTTTCAAAAACAATAAGGGTATTTTATAAGTTAGAAAAATTGATACGATATTACACTTGAAGGACAAACTACCGTTCATATACGCTGTATTTACAATGAACCATTTGAAGACAAAAACGGTCATTGACGCCATCTTGATTTCATTTCTCCATAAATTATACAATGAATGCGATTTATTACGACGCAGTAGAGCTTTTGTCCATTTCGTTTTTGACAGCCAAAAAGTCAAAATAACGTGTGACAATTTTATCTGCGCATGAGTGACGACTGTTTTTTTTGTCTTCAGTTGTTTCATCGTAAATACAGCCTTAATGATAATAAAATTACGGCGGCATTTTACAAATCTTAAAAGACCCGGAACGCGCTTTCGTTTACTAAATTAAAATTTAACAAATGTAGCGCTTTCAAAGATAGATTTTCATACACATACATTTATTAACCAAACTATTACATGTTTTTAAAGTTATGTTGGGTCACTTTTTTAATTATCTGACCAGAATGTTATCAGAAAAACTTTAAAATTCTTGGAAAAATCAAAAGTTTAACCACTAACATACACGTAGCCTTGTTCGGTACATTTCATTTCCATTTAGTGCATGTTTTTGCAAGTTGCTCCAATGCAAATTAACTGATTTCGAAACAGGTTAAATGTTTCAAAATTCCAATTTCATTGCCAAATTCCCAAAACTAACCAATCCCAGAAACGTGACGTGTACGCTTCACTACATGGTCTGCATACTGTAGGTATCACATACCAGTCTCATGTGAATTGTTGGTTAATTTCCAGTATACAGTACATTGTCGTGGATCCATGATTGAAGTAATTTTTTAATCGTTCGTACTTTTCCAAAATCCTAAGCGAATCTTCAGATCATCTCAATTTGTCCTGTCTTCACCCCTAAGTTAGCTTACTGTAAGTTGTGGGATTATTTTCATATTTGAAAATAGCGTGTTCCAAAACTCATCAAAAACCTTAACTACAGTACTACATGTATAGCAAACTCAAAAAATCGTAAAAATACGCTTTTTTATTTTTTAAAATACAGTGTAAGTAAACTAACGTAAAAATAATTCAACTGCATGCAAGTGGTATGGAACGCCGCTTCGCTTAGCATTTCAATCGACCTTTCATATTTCTCTAATTTTATCGTTTACTCATAATCTGTTTAAAATCAAAATTTGGATATTTTTGGAAATATAACGAAGTCGTGAGCCTGCTGATCAAAAGATTAAAAACGAATTCATAATTTCTACTTTGTAGATTGCTTCCATGTTAAGTGAGAATATACTGTATTACAGTAAATATTATCACCTTCAGTCACCATCATTCTTTTTTTTTCCATAACCCGATCTGATAAAAGCTGTTTTTACAGCTTTTAAACAAGTGGTAAAACAGTCTTTACCCTGAGTCCAAAATTAAAAAATCATATTTTCAATAAACAATCTTAAATTGACTGTGCATCATTGTAATTTTACAGGAATCAAGATGAGCATATTACAGGAAATACTGAAAGGAGAATTCTCGTTTGAACTGCTGGGAGTTTTTCTATTAGGAGGGATAGTATTTACTCTAACAAATTCATGCATAACACGTAGAGGCAAAAAGCATCCCGACAGCCCTCGCCGTCATGTTGATATTCATAAACAGGCAAATATGGTGTTTTATACAGTATCTGCTTTAATGATTATCTTTTTGTATTGATTTCTTCAGAATTAACCTTTTAAGTTCGTAACTAAATAATTGGAAAGCTATGGAAAACATAGGACGTCTGTTTTTAGACATAAAAAAATAAAATTTAGTCTGTTGCAACTTATTTGAGAGATACACTGTATATGTGCTTATAAATGCTTATAAAAAACTTTCAGTATCCAAAATAAGAAGAAACAAGATCCCTTTTCTTGTAATATTTATTTAATCTGTTCCTATTTCAAGATAATACAATTGTAGATACATTACTTTAGTTGGCTTTTTATCTAAAATAAATTTAACACGACCAATTTTTTTTTTAAATTGTGACGTTTCGGCACTAGTGTGTGCTTTTAGTCAAGTACTTGTTGCACTGTCCGCCTGGCATCATACCTATGAAATGCTTGGTAATGTGTTTCTATCAGGTGAGATATGTCCACCGTATTGAAGAAGACGTTAAACTAATGTTGGCCGATAGTCAGTCGTTAGACAATCAGGATATGCAGCAACAAATGAACAAGGAACAGTTCAAGAAAATGCTAGGAGAAAATATTCTGTCACTGTGTGTCAAGCTAAACGGAGAATTAAAGTCGATGCAAGAAAATACACAACAAAAGGTACATTAAACGTAAATTTAGGAATATATCCGCAGGAACCTACATTTGTTTTAGCAGAAAAATCTGTTTTCAACCAAAGGAAGATGAGAAAGTTTACAATCACCTACAACAAATGTTACTGGAAATGAATTTTCAGCATAGCAATCACATCGAGAAAATGGAACTCAGTCTTGTCACCAAATTTGGTCATGAACTGGAAGTGTTGAGGCATCAGAAAGAAGGTAGTGCAGATATTTTTGATTTTCTTAAGTCTTCTAGTTTGCTTAACTCTATTAAATTAGTTTTACAGGGATCCTTTGTTGAACGTTTTTGCAATAATGTTAGATTTAAAATCTTTTAATTTCAAAAAGCGCCATCTAATGATCAAAATATGTCGCGAGAATAATAAGGCTTAAAAAATTTAACGTGTGGTAAATTTAGCAATGTGAAATATTTAATTAGTGATTAATTCTTGTCGATATCAATAGAACACGACGTGATTCTAAAAAAGGAGAATCACGCGGGTATATTGTATACCCTTATGACAGTGAACAACTGTATCAAATCTGGTTTGAATGACAACTTTAAATGTTATGTCAAGTCTTAAAATATATTTAAATGTAAATTGGATTATCTCGTGCTCCATTATTTTAAGTCCATAATGCAAAATATGGTCTATTTGGAGAAACATCAGGCACTAAATGTACATGCATGTACGAAAACACTGTTGCAAACATGTTTATCTCAAGGGAATCTTATGTAAACATTTCCGGTTTTTCTTCAACAGATCTAAACTGTGTCCGTTCTATCGTTTTTCTTTGGAAAATTTCCGAATTTCGGAACAAGCTTTCGAACTTCGCGCAAGCAGAACCAATCCACATCGAGAGCTTGGATCAATTGGAAGTTGAGAACGGGCTTCGAGTTAAGCTAATTATGAAACTCGACTTGATGAGCTGGAGTATCAATCTGGAATTCATTGTTGACGTTGCCGTTGCTGCTCCTCCATTTTTGCACTATAGGAAATACGTTTTGCTGGATCAGAGTTCGGATTTGGAGGCACGAGAAAACATCGAGCTAGTCGATCGACCCCATTTCCTAAAGAATACTGCTGAGAACGCGATGTTGCCACTCTTCAACGTAACTTCAACGTATTCCACCAACATGTTGAACAATAATGACAAATACCTGAAGAACGACGAGGTCTTTATCAAGGTGGTGCTGGAACCCCTAGTCCTCGTCTCCAAACACATCGCTTCCAATGATGGACAGTTGCTGTGGAAAATAGACAATTATTCCAAAAGGAGACAAGAAGCGATTGATGGAAGCAAACCCATGTTGATTAGCGAACCTTTTAGAACGAGCCACATGGGGTACACCATGCATGTCGAGCTGTTTTTGGACGGTGATGATAGTTTCAAGGGCCAGAGCATATCAATTTCCATGCAGCTCTTGTTGGGAGAACATGACGAGGTGCTTCAGCTTCCCTTCAATGGCAAAGTTTCGTTTCATTTGATAGATCAGTCTGGATCTGGAGCCAATGACCACTGGTGTAAGGTGCACGACGAATACTTGTTCACTGAAGATATGCTACGTTGTGGCTTTGTCGATTTCATTGGGCAGATCGATGCTGCGGATCCCAAATACTTGCAAGTTGATTCGATCTTGATTAGAACGGAAGTGGAAATACTTTAACGGGTTGCGAGATGACGGTGGATAATGTAGCAATGGCCGAAAAATCATTAGTTGAATCATATTTTCTGTTGAATAATTGAAGTTTTGCAATCACTTTTGAAGTTGTATGCAAGTAAAGAGGCTTTGCAGTTAATGCGTTTTCTTGAAATCGTAATCATTTGTAAATATTTCGAGAGATTTAATATTCGTGTACATGTAAATATGGTAATTAAAGTGTTTTAATCTTGCTGAATTGGCGTTAAATGAATTTATTGATTTTTGTATTGACAAATTGAAAATAAAAATAATTAAAAGCATACTTTATTTCTCTTTAATTTGACAAAAAGTCATTGTTACAGATTGGGTACAGTAACAAAAGATAACTAAAAATTAATACATCATTTACAGGAAATCAGAGGGAACTGATTTAAGCTATGAAGACGTCAAAAAGCTAAGTAGCGCCATCTAAGTTTGTTTTCTAGCAACTGGTGATCACAAAATGGCGTCAAAATAAGTACATATATTTATGCAATGTTATATTGTTTCGAGAAATCAAAATGAGCGTCAACATCGTTACATTCTCTAATGGCGAATTCCGCTTGTCATAAAAGTGTATACTCGGAGCACCCGAGTGTACACTCGGGCACTCCGAGTGTACGCCAGGGCCACTCCGGGAGTACCCAAGTGTACACT
>JAQGBX010000899.1:0-29267 GCA_034698745.1 Megaphyllum sjaelandicum
GTCAAATCCATGCCAAGAAGACTTCAAGCAGTTGTTAATGCTAAAGGTGGTCCAACTAAATACTGAAACATTAAAAATATTTTGTTTTTTTTACATTTTGATGTAAAATGTATACTTCTATTGAGTGGCCGAATACTTTTTTTGCCTGAGAATTTTGGTTATTTTTTGTTATTTATTTTTTATGAGTTCGCAAACATTTTTTGCTTTTACAATATCATTTGAAAAGCTGTCAGTAATATTACAAAAAATATTAGTAAAATTATATGTAAAACTAAACATGTAAATCGAAAAAAACATACTGGCCGAATACTTTTTTTGACCACTGTACTGTACATGTATTGTTGTTCACAAGCTCACGCCCAATCCTGTTTCACAAGTTGTTGGAAGCATACGCGAGGACAAGGTTTCACCATTTTTCATATGATTACTTGTTTCGAATACCAACGAAAATATTTGCCCAGCAGCATTTTTGAAGAAAATCAAATTAACATTTGCACTATTCGAATATACACATGTACATTATAGTCTAACCCACCGTGGTCTAACCTCATTACTAGTACACGAATTGTATCGGTGTAACCTTGACGTAGGCCTAGGTCTACCAAAATTCTTGTTTAACACCAGATTTTTTATGACTTTAGCTGAATGTGCCATGAACTATAGATTTGAGGCAGAAATTCGTAATCGTGCTCTAGTTTTGCGGGCTATTTGGTGTTTGTAGCACTTTTGAGGGGGCGTGTACCGGATTTAAGTATGGTAACATGTATTAGCCTAAGTATTCTTATAGCGCTAAAATAATTACGCACGATTTATAACTTTAAAACGAATAGTTTTTAATCTGCCCTTTCGAAGAAAAATAAAAAAGCGCTTGGAAGTGAACAATGAGCAATATATTTCTTGCATTTATCTTAAAGTATTATCTTTGTAGTGTTATTGTCCTGACTTTTTTTAACAGTTTGCCTCCATTTATAAAGCCCATATGATAAAGGAAAGTGGGTGTTTTTTAATTGTTATTATTGTTCTAAAAATACTTCTTTTTGATTTCCGGGTACCAAAAAAGTGATATAATAACAAACAAACCAAGGTGTTTAAATTATTTCAGTTTCAAAAATAAACATGTTCATGTACTGTATAAAGAAATCGTCGACCTTTAAATCTATCTGAGCTGATGAAATGTAATTTTCAGGTAACCTCATTACTAATTTTATTTAAAAGCAGTTGAACGAGCACACATGTGCTTCTTTCAAATTGCGGAAAAAAATATTCACGGACTGAATTTGTGGACATTTCTTTTACAGATAATTTAAATATGCTGGGTATTGGCCTTAGCCCATTTAATTCGAAGCGTTTAAAACTAATAAATGAGAGATCAGTCATAACAATTAACATTTTATCTTTGATCTAAATAGAGCATGAAACTTCGTTGGTTTTTTTTCAAAATAAACTGATATGATAACTAACTTATTGAAGTGGTTGTGCTCATAGACGGCTCAAGCCACTAAATAAGTACACTATAGGTACTGTACATGTACATGTATGCGAAACATGTCAAAAAAGAATATGCAAACTCTAGTTATGCAATCTAATTTTGAAAATTTAAATTCAAATTGCATGATTTTTTTTAAAATATTACAAATGTGGCGTTAAACCGGTGGTTTTAATGATGATGACTAAAAATCATTTTTATACATGTACAGTATGTGGAACAAGCCTGAAAATATTTTTTATTTGGAGCTGCTTTAAAATTTCAGTATAGTGTATAAAAAATCCTAATTTTCTTTTTATCGGAGGATAGATCAAGTTTTGAAGAATGTGTCATTAGCGTCTGTTGTTAAGGATATCTAACGCACCTGCCGGTTTAAAAATAATTGAAGAAAATTTGTGTTTATAAAATAGTATAGAAATACAGGTAAGTAGAATTAATTACGGATGTACATGTATACATTACATGTAATTTGAGATTTTTTCCCCATAAACATTATTTTTTGGAATTTGTAACATTCCTGGTGTAGGTTTTGTGACCGCCTTAATGTCAGGGCTATTAAATTCCGAGGCGTCACTTTAAAGCAGCCGGTCGGAGTCGTGCGGTATAATTATGCTACAGAGATGTATATCAAGTAAGGGAATAGTATGGCTGAGCACTATGGCATTTTGCCAAATTCAGATTCTGATTTTAAAATGCAGGAATCGTTTCCCTTTTGGAAACCACACCTTAACCCCTGAAACAAGTTCACGATTATTGTACTTTCTATGTCAAAAAATGCGCATACGAATGTTTGACCTTCTAGTCGATTAAAATTTTAAGTTTTACTTTCTTGATATACAGTAGATACAGTACATGTAGATGTACTTGTATATTTTCAAGGAAGGCGTTTTTTAAAATAAAAAATTGAAACTGAAGGTTTTGGGCCGCGGGTTAAGTAAATATTAAGTTTGTTTTAGTGTACAGTAGGTCCTGTTGGAAATTGCTGCAAAAGTAGTGTATAGAGACCTTGACAGGAATTTGTTTCACACCCTTCGACCTTCGGAAAAATTGGTTTATGTCACGTTTGCTGACCGTTAGTATGTTCTACAAGCTTTTTAACGTACAGTATGTACAATGTATACTCACTATCGCGTCTGGGATCATTCGTGCATTTTTTATTCTCTTTTAATCATTATTCATGGATTATTTTAGTGATATATCGCACATTGTTTTAATAAACTTGATTTAGCAGTTTAATTAGGACTGGAAATGTAGGCCTGTCTACCGTTATACTTGGAAAGCTTGTTCTGCGAGGGACATGTTTTTTTTTAGAGCACGTCAAATAAAAAAATGATCAAATCGTAGCCTGATAATAAGAAAAAAAAGGCACGCAAACGCGTATCAGCATGAAACAGTTGAATATCGCAGCATTTTGGGTGTAGATGGGTTACTTGAAGGGTATAGTGGTACCCCAATGCATTGTTTTGCAGAGACCCATGCACCCTTAAAAGATTAACTGACCTGGAATTTGCTGGTTACCACCACAAAAACAATTTGGTAATTGGCACGAACTGGGGTTACACGATTTAGCGTCGCTGCCCACGACTGGAGGGGAAGATGGAATCCTGCAAAAAATAAAAGCAAATTGATTAGGCCTAATGTTGTAATTATTTGAGCTAAAACCAATTGAAGCTTACAAGTAGTTGACGTGTTACAGTATATGCAACCAGCTAGTAAATGAGTTGATTGTAATTAAACATTATTTTTTAAGAACTTGCGCGATTTTTCTTTGCATTATGCAGCGGATAGAGAATAAAACACAAAAGTTGAACGCAGAATTTTCAACCTCGCTCAGGGTAGAAACGTTCTGCTTGAATAACAATGTGATTATTTTATTTTTGCTTTGATTAGCTTGAACGACATTGAAGGCTGTGAATTATTTGTAGGCTTTGGTGTATTAATCAGGCTTCGAGTGCTCACAAATGGGTTTCTTATACAATTTCTAAACGATTTATGTAAACCATGAAGTGTTTGACCCATATTGAAAAGAGATGCTTTTCCAATTGCATCTTGAAACGCAGATAGAAATTTATGCATTTTAAATGCACAATTATGTGTTTTGAAATGTATTTTACAATGATAAGTTGATAGAATTTTTTTCTATAAAATAACTAAAGTAGAGTTATACATGGTTAATAAATTGTTGGCTATTGATATTCAGCATACACAACATTGAGATCATTCCCAAAATTATTGTTGCCAACAGGACGTTTCAACTTGATAAATGCATGCTATAGTGCTTTGAAGGATAGAAAAAAATGAATGAATGCAGTATTTAAACTGTAAAATATTCAATAAAAACATTATTTGCTAACTGGCTATAACTGGCAAATACCAAGCAAATAGCTGCATTATTTGGCTTAGCTGAATGAAGTCATAATTTTTCTTGAAGTTCTAATTTATTTTTGGCCTATACCTAATGCATTTTATACATCTTGTATCAAAATTAAGCCACAAGTAAATTACCAGGGCTGAATAATAAACTGCACGTACCACATTCCTTACTTTTTTGAACACTATACTGAAGCTGTTTGATGAATGCAGTGATGTCATCAATTCTTGTGGTCTAAAACACGCCACCTAGTTCTATTTCTGAGAATAAATTGGGTCGATTCTGTCTTTGCAAAAAAATCTTATCGCCAAATACTCTCTTGAGTTTCTCTGTTCTGCATGAATATGTGTACTATGCCATGTAACATTACCAGTACCAGTATGGCTAATATTTGCTTTTTAGGCTAAAAAAGAAGTGTTTTTAGGGCGTAGATCTCATTAAAGCAGCAATTTAGCTCGAATTAAAAAGTGTAAAATTACCAGGAAGCTATCTTCGTTTCTGAAAACATACGCCTCTTGCAAGTGATACGTGTAATTTCAAGCAGCCAAAATATTTCATGCAAAACCTATCTTTCCAGTTTTCAGTTCCCTTCTTCATTTTGCAACGACTGTAATGCTTAACGTAGCATATGAATTTTAACCACCCTTTTAATTATTACCAAATTCTTCTGGTCATGCCACTTTTGTTATGCTAATTTTGCAAATTGCTGGCCAAATTACAACAACAGACGCTTGTTTAAAATTATTTACTGTAATTCACTCGTAAATTATTTATACCGAACAAAAACTCGTCGAGGCCTACTGCACTGCTTGTTAACAGTGCAAACGTAACAAGAATACTAGTAAAAGTGTTTGTTGTGCTTGGGTGAATAATTTCTGCTGAAGCTCATCCATTTCCTACAAAGCTTAAAGCAACAGTTAAATAGGCCAGTCCTCTAGGACCTCATTAGCTAAATAAAAAAAATGTACCTAGAAAATACTTTTACAGCTTTTAGTATACTGCGTGTGTGGGATTTCTTAGTACCCACAGTTTTTTAGAAGGTTATCTTTAAATCTTTCACATGTTCCAGAAAAAAATCTGAACAATGTGAAAAGAATTCCGGATGCAAGGCTTAATGTTTTTTGTATTGTTTATGGTTCAATTTTCTTCTTTTTCAATGTTATATTGAAGAATTCGGTCTGCGCAGTGTTAGAAACGTTTAAACTTTGTTTGAAAATATATTATGGTCCTGTTAGTGATAACTACTTTGTCGCCAATTTTACTGCTAATAAGGAGATAAAACGTAATGTTTTATTTGTATTAAATTTCATTATGGTACGGTTATTTACTTTGTTGAGATTCGTTGTCTTGGAAAGAAACTGAAACAACATGACCGTCTCGCCGAAACGTTGGCTTCCCGTGGTCTTCTTTTGCTTTTATTTTTACGCGGATGAAAGCATCTCATCGGCATTTTTTTGTTTACAAGATTTAACTGTTTGAGATTTATATATTTAAATTCATGCTGAGTTATTCGGTTTTCTAAAAGCAGGAAGAGCTTTCACAAACCTGATAATATATTTGCATTTTACAACAAGGTTGATGAACACGTAAATTGGAACTAAGCCTATGTAATAAAAAATTCTATCGAAAAATGTTAGCCAATTTAAATGCAAGGATAATTACACTGGACTGTATGTTAAGCTAGTTTATACCAGTGCCTAAGGAGATTTTCTTTTGTTCCACAAGGATCGCGCCTATTGATTAACATAGCCTCCAGGCATATTGTTACCAAAATTGAATGATGTTTTTTACAATGTTTATGAAATGCAGCTACTACATCATGCATGTACTCACTTTTCCGATTGTATGACATTATTTTTATAGATTATTTTATATTGACATTATTTTAAAAATAATTCAATATCTATTAAATTAAAATACTTGGTCACACGGTGAATATACATACATGTACATGCAAGCATGTTTTTAATAAACAGCTATGAACTACCTCATAAACAGTTTTTCAAACGCAGTGATCGGTCATAAAAACAGGAAATCGGAGCGAAATTATGTTGAAAAACATTTATATATTCCATTACTTCGCATTTAATTTTGTTTTTTAAAAAAAAGACAGTTTATAATTGCACTGCTTTTTGCATTGACGTGACTTTCAGCAATAACTGAAATGAGGTGAACATGTACATGTATACTTTCATTGCTGGTATGGGTTATAAATGTTGAGGAACTGTCGTGTAAACCATGAATAATAAATTCACTCCACAGTAAATCATACGAAAAAATATTTGAAAATCGGGTTAATTTATAGAAAACGTTGTCTGCATGGACATACAGCATTACTATATACTTGTGTTACTATTTATTATACTGTATACATTGTGCTACACCAGCATTTATATTGCCCGTGCTTGAGGAAAGTTATACCACGCATACGTTGCATAACCTTATTATAACTATTTAATTAATTGCATATCAAAGGGCGAATTTCACTTGTCCAAAAAGAGTACCGAGTGTACACTTGGGTACTCCGAGTGTACTCCAGGGCCACTCCAGGAGTACCCAAGTGTACACTCGGGTGCTCCGAGTGTACATGTACTCTTTTTGGACAAGTGAAATTCGCCAAAAGAAACGTATTAGTTAATAATGCCATTCTTTTCAACTCAATGGGTCATGTTTCTAACCTTATGTTCGAAGCAATCCAAACGAATTTGCGGCTATGTTCTATAGAATGGAAATCTTTCATTTTTCCGTTCAATTAGCATTGCTTCATTGCTTGGCTTATGGATATCATTCCACTTACCTGTGAAATTCATCCCGCACCACTTGAAGTGAATTCCTCTGCTGTTCTGTTTGCAACTCTGGTAGAGGATTTTCAGTTTGGATGGGTCGTTTGGTGGTTGTTCTAATTCTTCTAATTCGAGTAGTCCTCCTCCTCAGGGGTATAGTAGAATGCTTCACTGTACCACGAGTAGGCTGAGGTCTTTGGAGCTGGTCTTCACCTACGGGAGGCTGTTGAAGATTGTTCAAGATTGCGACGAAACTGGGGGATTGGTGTTTCCGAGCTGGGACTTTGGTGCTCAGGTTTTTTACAAGCGTCTCAGTACTGTCCGACGGCGTTTCTGCAGGTATTATTGAGCTCGACGTGAGACTGGTAGTTTTTTGGGTTGGTGTTTCTATACGGATTTCTTGTTGATCATTAAAATTTGGAGCAATAGTGGGTGCTGTAGACCTTAAATCGGTGTCTGGAAACGTTTCTTGGCTGATGGCGGATGTAGACGGATGCTCTGGTTTGCTGGTTGGCGAACCAGATTGTCCAGTGAAATGGTCGTTCTGCAATGGCGTGGGTGCTTCTGTTGGAAAGGATGGCGTTGTTGACCTTTGTTGAAATAGTTTTCGGTCATCTTCAGTGACCTTAATGACTTCTGGTTTCAGTTCTTCACTGGTGAACTGGTTTTGGAGCAGAAGACCCGGTGTCGGTGGTTCACTGGTCTGGAACGATACTGGCTGGAATTCCTGCGAATTTGGTCTTTGTTTGTCTGGTTCTGCATTCGGGGATGTGGATTGCGGTGGAACTTCACTGCTTGTTCCTCCGTTGCCAATCTCCTGACTATTAAATGTGGGGCGATCATGTGAAGGGTCCGGAAAACCAGTGAATCCATGACCGAAAAAGGATATTGGGGCTCGGGGAAATTCTACTGAAGGTGGAAAATTCGACCCGTGAGAAGTAAACCGTTCTCTACTTCCGGTAAGTCCGTTCTCCGGAAAAGATTCCCCGAAAGATTCGGGAAAATTTAGGTTTTGATGGTCTTCCCCCAACTGGGGGAACAATCCGGACTCTGGTCTGGTCGTGGAAAAGGGCTCTTGAAATTCAGTCGAGGTCTGTGGACCAAAGGTCTGGTGGTGTTGAGGATGGTTGAATTCAAATAGACTTTCGGTAAATGGTGGCTCAGAAGATGGACCTTGTTGTGGCCTCTCGCGAGTTGTCTGGAAACGTGGCGGCCCCAGTGGGCCAAATTGCTCTGTGGAACTTGGTACTTCCGAGGAGAATATCCCTGGCCGTTGAAAGTGATGTCGTATCGGCTCCTGAAACGTTGTCGGAGACGTAGACGTTTGGCTGTTTGGTGGCAAGCCGTTGCCCAAAGCGTTCGCAGGACTTGAACTAGGATTTGTGGCAAACCTGGCGGGTAGTGTGGGAGATGATGCATGAAACGGAAAGTGGGTTGGAGTGGTAGAAGGAAACGGATTATTGAAAATGCCGTTGGCTGCTTGTGCTTGCCGGAACTGCTCAACTTGTTGCTGTTGGAAGGCATTGCCGTTGAAGGGATGGTTTCTGTTTAAGAATCCAGGATTTCGAAACGGGGGGAACGACGGCCCATTAGGAAATTGGAGTGTAGGAGGACGTCTATCTTGAGAATTTTGAATGCCTTGGTGAGAAAACCCTTGGAACCCTTGATGCGAAGGTCCTTGGTGAACTTGATGAGTCGGCCCTTGAGGGACTTGATGCGAAGGCCTTTGGAGAACTTGGTGAGAAGGTCCTTGAGGAGCTTGATGCAAAGATCCTGGGAGGACGTGATGAGAAGGCCCTTGGAGGACTTGGTGAGAAGGCACTTGAAGAACTTGATGAGAAGGTCCTTGGGGTCTTTGCTGAATCGTACCAGCGTTTCGAAAAGTAGTTATAACAGGTCGTTGATGCGAAAATGGATTTTGCGGTGCGGTGTTGAATTGGTGCGTGGCCAGTGGCTGTCCAGGAACAGGCCGAAAGGCCACACTTTCCGAAGAACCCGAGGGCGATGGTAGACCGCCGCCGTTGGCATTGTTCGCCGGGTTGGTTAAGATGCGAAACGGTCCGTTGAAAGTCTGCACAATTCGAAACTGGGGTTGGTTGGCCTGGGCCGGGGCAGGCACGAAGCCGTTCACGATGACCCTCTGCGGAGGAACTTGCATCAGGTGTTGCGCCTCAGCGTCCGGAATGAGCCGCATTCCTAAAGTCAACAGAATCAGCAGTCTCATCATGGTGTACATCGCGCCTATACGAATTCTTGGAATGCTCTGGCAGCAGGTCTCCGCAGCACCCGCGTTCGGTTTAACTGTACTGGAGCAACTGGTGCTTTTCGACGGTGTGGCCGAAATGGTCGCGGTTTAAGTAGTTTTTCCAAGGCAATCCATCTCGCCAATTGCCGAAACGAAGGCGCACTCTCCCTCGACGCGCTTGGGCACACCCGAATCGCGAGTACCGTACGTTCCACGCGCTTCCGCAGTAATTAGCGAAATAATTGGACGATCAACAAGATGGACAAATCGGTAGACGTTTCTCTTCAGAGATCCGCTGGAAGAAGAAGAATCAGCGAGCGCTTGTCTCACCTTCGGAAAACCAACTGGCTGGCATGAAAAGTTGGCTCGGTGAGATCATTGACTATATACAGGAGGCTGGTAACCTTAAAAAAAAAAGCATCACCGTTTTGTCGTTCCTTGGCCATCCCCAGAAGAGTACGTAACCATTGGCAGTGTTTTGCGGCTCGAGGAGGCAGGGATCGCAGAAATGTACCCTCGTGGCAAGGTAACGCGGTAGACACGTGGGTCGAACAGGTGGGGGAACTTGAGTTCTAGATTTCGGATGAAGAACTGCTGAAGGTGGTATTCTCGTATCGAATGGAAACTCGATTATCATCCTTTGACTTCTTCGGACGTTTTTAGGTAATATCACTCGCTTCGTTTTAATTGAAACACCGGTTAACGGTGCTCACGGGCTGTTGAGCCGTGGTAAAAACGACGGCGTTGCACATGGCAATTAAGGCTCGAATAAAAAACAACTTTTTTTGTGTGGAGAATAAATGGACTAGACTTGGAACGAAAACGTGAATTTGCTAAATTCAACCGAGATGACGTTAGACTTTTTTTGCCAGATGAATTGAGAAATGGGTGCCTCTCTAATTTGACCTAATTCGACTGGTGGGGGACGGGGTGCATGGGAAGGAGGCACTTGTTTGAAGTTACGTATTTTATTATGCGGTACCTTGTATGATATACGAAGGGTACAATACACTTCGAAGAAGTTTTCACAAAAAGAAATGTACAAAAATCTCTGTTCTTGGGCACTCCTGCGGCCTGGGCAGGATTGATTCGACTACATGTGTATACGAATTAACACTTAAGACTTGGTTATTTAATTATACTAAAATAACTCGGAGGCCCTGCAGACGTGTACTAGAATTTCACGAAAATTTTCAAATTGCTTTGCCTGGTCACTTTGGAGATAGTTGAATATCTCGATAGGTCTTTTAAATAATAGAATGTTCTTTGACCTACCATCTACAATGCGTTAGAACGGTTATTTGAGTGTCATATAGCTGTCGGCTTTTTTGGTATGTGCTAATGTATTTAATCGGTTGCGTTAGTTTTTGTGAAAATAGTTAAACCCTTTTATTTAACCAATTAACAACTGAATTAATAGCTGTTTATTAACATATAGACTGATGCTCTTATTGCAAAATATATTACACTAGCCGGAAAACCAGACTTTTCCCGGCTGTACAGACAATTCAAATTAATTTCGGAAGCTGCTCAGGCCCTTTAATTATGCATTATTGTACCCTGGTTAAATTGTATAGCATAATACAAGCCTGAAAAGCCCGGCATTGCCCGGACCGTTACTAAAATTCTGAGGACGTCATCCAGTACACTCTTACGATGATATTCTTGTTAAATATTGATCGGACATAATGGGTTAATCGGATTAACCTACCACATACATAAATACAAACCGACCTGCCACAAACACACCCACATAAAAATCTTATTTATACATGTAAATATAGATTTAAATTTCATTTAAAAGTATCAAAAATTTATTTAAAATACTAGCTTTCAAATGTTCACGGATGAATAGGTAGCTTGACAAATTAGACTCGCGAGATTATGATGAGTTCATGTGCACATTTAGTAAAGTAATTGTCCATATGATCAATATACATGTAAATAATAAAGAATGCAAATAGGCATGTAAAGTATACCGGTATATACATGTAAATGCTTTAAAAATTGCGAGTTACCGAAATTTGTTGTGCCCAACTTAGAGGGGATACGATGGCAAACCAACATTGACTATCGCCTTAATCTTTTCACCACAAATCTTAAAAAGAAAATATGTTTAGATGCAAAAAGATTTTTATTTCTTGACGGATTTTGTTAAGTGCACTTGAAATATATTGAAGTCACGATGTTTTATAAAAAGCTCTTTGACCCCTAGAGGCATATAGAATTGCATGACCGGATCTGAACTCATTTGCCGCACATCTGTACAAAGTGGCGTTAAATTAGATTCTGAATAGTTTAATCTACTGTATGACTTAAAAAAATAGCATGTATTACAAACCATTCTTCGTGCATCATGCATCATGATCGCATATACGCATCCAGTAAAAACCGTTGATTTCCATTAAATTGCAATCTCTTTGTGGTTTACTTAATGTACGAATCCGATAGCAGCATTTATGGGTATAATATTCAAGGAATTTGCGTTCATTGGGACGCTCGTCTTGTGCTGAAATTGTTGATTGTAAAATGAACTTAAATGATTCAAAAAAAAACATCGCAAACGGACTTTATTGGCCAGTTCATGTATACAGTACATTGAAATGAATATCATATATTTAATGAAGTTTTAAAAATATATACATGAATATAACCACGCACGCGTTGTGAAATCCCAACCCCTAAAATACAGATTCAGTGTGGGGAGCCACCATACAATAGCCACAACAGAATGGAAATGAGTTTACATTCTCAGGCACAATGAGCATTATTTTTTATGAATACAATGAAACGCAATTTTCCAAACTCTCGTAAACTAGGATGTCGGTTTTGGTTTCCTTTAAAAACAATTACTACACGGGTTATTCGACACATGCATGCACATTTAAAGCGTTTTTAAATTTTAGCGTAAAAGTTATCGTTTATTGTCTACACCTGTTTAAAATTAAAATGCAGAAATATACTGTACATGCAAGTGAAAAGCACACATACAACGAGGGTAATTATATATTGTATATGATATGATTTAGACACGAACATAATTTTAATTAGCACAATTCCATAACGGAATTCGCTTCCAATAGACGAGTTTGAAAAACTCAAAAATCAAGGTAAACTGTATATATTAAAAAAAAACGTTAAACAAACAAACTCGGCTGGTTTTTAAAGTGTCGAATGGCAGGAATCATCCGTTTATAAAACTTGGTGCTGGCAAATGATCAATCTAAAATTGTCACGAATCCGTAGCACGTCGTTCACTATTGTATACAATGGCATTCTTATAGAACATTGTATGGAACAGAAACTATGAGCTTTAACTTCAATCTCATGTTTTAAAAATGTATACAGTCTTTGGGCTCTTCATAATGAGAAATTCCCTCAGGTGGCTTCAACTAATGAGATATTAGCTTTCGTCTGGTAAAATTATTACAGAATGAGTGACAATTTAATAGGTTAACTATAGTACGTGTTTATTTTAATCGACTTCCTGTATAATTTGTCTAGTTAATAGTTAGAACATTTGAATGCACGTGATCCTGACACTCATGTATGCCTATACCTTATGCGTGGAATTCATCGTCCTTGTAGGATGCTAGTACACATATGCTCTTGGTTTACTTGCAAGTACTCTTGGTGTTGCCAGAAGCACTTTCGATTATTTCGGGGGCGCTCTTCCTACTACAAGTAGTATATACTTGGAGGTGCTTCTGGAATATTTGAAAACTCTTTTGGTATACTCGGAGGCGCTTTTGGTATATTCAGAAACGTTTGTGGTATGCTCGGACTGACTCGGAGGCGCATATATGAACGTTCTGCCACCCGACTATCCACCAAACATAACTCACGAGTAACAATTTCAGTCCTTCTCTCCTTCGAAATTAATGAAAATGTGTCCGAAAGGAAGCGCTGTTTATACGCTCGTATTAAAATATGTTAGTTCCTTATATTAAATTCATGGCATATATCCAATAGGCTGTTTTGCTTGGGAAAAGCTTGCATCACTACCCGGGTGAACACAGTCCTTAAACCCCCAAATAATATTTACACCATTAAAGGTATTACAATTCTGTGTGTGCATTTGAAGAGGAAGTTGATGGTATTAAATATTAACTAAGACCGTTTTTTGAACGAAATCGAAACTGTAATTTTGAACCGTAACACCTAGGACAAAAGGTCAAATTATGAAAAGGAAGAGAATGGTTTTTATTGTATGTATTCAACTAAGTTCGTCTTCATTGGAAATTATTTGAAGTTGCTACAATGTTTTGAAAACGGGCAAACTCAAATTGCTAGCTAGCTGCGCTGCAGCACACTGGTGCGTGAAAGTCGCTTCACAGCAGTGCTCACTTATATGAGAATAATAATGTTATAACTTCATTCTTTCTACACAGTGTGGCCATAAATAACGTCAAGTTCAGATTCTAAAAAAATTTAACGCGCATGTCTAATCCAGAATCCTACAACGAATACTGACATTAATTTGCATGAATCTATAAATGATTTTATCATTTTAAGTACCTTTATTTTGAGTTCGAAAGCGTAATTTGTGTACCTCATCATCGGTGTTAGGTTTTAGTCTCAATCTAAACGACCCGAATGCAACTTGTTTTTTTCCTTCATGCTTTAAACTGAAGGTAAGACAATGTAAGAGAATTTCTTAGCATAAAGTTCCCACCCTTAACGTTTTGATTCAAAGACGGGCGAAACTACACAATAACTCAATAGAATAGAAATGAGTTTACATTTCAGGAATAAGGCGCAGTGCTTTTTTTCTTTTTTGTTAATGGACGATGCACTTCAAAAACTCTTACACTTGGAGAACAAGGACGTTTTCGATTCTCCACAAGAGATTTCAACTATTGCCGTACTTGTTTTATTCCAAGGTAGCGTTACTCTTCAAGTATTGTCTTAAAATAGATTTAATAATAACAAGACAATAATGACATACAGTAATATGATGTCTTTAGAGAACCTCGCACACACGTTAATCTCAAAGAACTACCTTCAATTTTCAAATAGGATGCGGTTGAAATGTAATTATGCGAATAAGCATATTTGTAAATCTTAAAAGGTAGGCTACTTAAGATATACTGTACTTTTATACAAGGGACACGTTTTTATTTATTAGAGTTTCAGGATATTGTTTATCGGAAAAAACGTTAACCTTATTGTAATGTGGCCGGGCTTATGCGCATGCGCGGGGAGGTTAACGTAATGCAGTCCCGTTATCGGTTTTTCCAACCCGCGGCATTAAGTCATATTTAAACTTTGCGGATTCGTCTTCTGGGGACTAAACCAATCGGAAAATAAATTCAACGGCATAAGGCATCGATTACACTCAATTGGAAAACTATCATCCAATATTTTTAATGTTATCTATGAAAATAATCCTTCTCAACTTTTGTCGACGAAAAGTCGGCTTCTCTCGCTCGCTTCGTTTTCTAAAAAAAATTACATTGACTAACCTTGAGGATAAACGATTTTTGTTGATGCCGAGCTGGACTCCCAAGATGGTGGGTTATTATTTTGGATAAAATCTGTCTTCCCGTAAAATTGAACGCTATTGAAGGCGTTAAAGAAATAATGAATAGCGTTAACGGTCCACCTTCCACTATCCTAAAATTCTCTAATATACGCGTGTCCTGGAATAAAACTTGCAGTAGACGTTGCGATGAGAATTAAGATACGGTTTACATGTACATATCCTCCTGAGACCTGGCGAAATTGTGAAACTGTCAGAACTCCTTCAGAATCCTGGCGAAAAGAAATTTTGTTGCATTGAACTATTTTAAAATGTACCTCCGAGAATTGTGTGATTGTTACCGAAATATATTCTTTGCCGAGGAAATTAGTACATGAAGGCTTACCTTCAGTGATCAGCTATATAAAAGCTGGCTTCGTTTTAGTTGAAGTTCATCCAGTTATCAAAGCATAACAACAAGTACATGTAAAAATAAAAATTTAATATCTTAAAGTTTTAAGAGAGTTCGCGATTGACATATGGGCTTGACAATCACTATAAATTTATTTAACGGCATAAAATGGACTAAATTTGGTCAAATTCTCCGCGCAGTACGTCCCTTCACCAAGATACCAATGATTGTCCCGTCCAAATATTACTCAGAATTGAGAAATCGCTGCGCATCGCGTTTTTGGGGGAACATGTTTTGCATTTTTGATAATTAATGTGGAATTTTTTTACCTGAAGGCGTTTTTAATATACAATGTATATTAAAAAAATTTTAAATGGAGGATACAACCTCGAACATAATTAAACATGTTATCCATAATTTGTTAATGTTTTCAGTTTCTTTTATGGCTAACTAGCGCATAAAGAGTTGTCAAAAAACATAATCAGATTATATGAAAACTTTCAATGCATTTTTTTTCGACTTAAAATAGAAATTTGACTATGCATCGATTTTATTTTCGAACAGATTCAGAGTGATTAAGTAGATCTATAACTATAAAGAATACAAAATATTACTTTCGATAAAAGTTTGACAACGAATCTTAGCTTGATGAGAAGCTTTGAATTCATTGGTGAATCCCTGTATTTTCCATTGGTAAGCGCGAATTATTTTTTTTTAAAATCAAACAACCTTAATACAGAAAACAAATGTTTGCAATAATTATACCCCTTCACCACGCATAGCCTACATTACTGTAGTATCATCTATAATATTTACAAATAGTCAATACATCTGTTTGGCAGTTTAAAATTTATAATACTTGCATAATTTGCTTAAATCGGAATTAACCCATATGGTCATAAATTCATCACAAATTTCCTATGATTGTTTCCAGTTTATGACGTGAAATAAACAAAATCCTTTTACGATTCTTTAAGTGCGCTATTTTTCACAGTGGCATTCTTGATACTATTCATTCACTAAGTTTGTGGTTTTGATACAAGACAATCAGAGTGATTGCTAAAGACGTTTCTTGAATTAAAAGGTGTTGAACATTTATGATGAATGTATGAACGTTGTATTTCAACCGTGCGTAGAAGGTTGGATTTCCTCTTATGGCATTTTTAAAATTTCACAAATGGCTTTACAAAATCATTTGAATCTTAAATGATTATACGAATATAGTATTAGTATATAGGCACGAAGATTATTTTCAGCATAATAGACTGTGTCATAGTCAAAAACCGGAAAGATTATAGCGCATTTAGTTGACATACATTTTGATGCATGCAGATGGTTTTTGCTGCGGCTTACCAATAAGTAAAAGACACACTCTTTAGTATAGCATTAGCAATCGCGACCCAATAGATGCCAATACAATTTATATGTAATTGCAATGTGCAATAATCCACGTTGTGCATTCTGATATCCCTGGAGTATACATGTATAAATAGCTAAAGCATAAGCAGAAATTAAAATCAATTAGCGGCTCATTTATATTGGCCTTTTTCATTTGTACAGAACCTATTTTGCAACAAAAACCTAGTGCAATTTTGTCACTGCTTTTCTAATTTTATTTTTTATTTTTTTCCGGCATTTTTATCGATTTTCAAAGGACCAATACAAACGATTATTGGAAAAGCACACACCCATATTGTTATTATTCAATGACAAGTATGAATTTATCAACAATTTTTGGTTACATATGCTTGATTGGATAACTTGTCGACTGTGGGATCATAGATTTCACCATTGGCCAATTGCAAAATGGATCAATCAATTTAAATGAGCCATAAATATATGTTATACTTTACTGATAAATTAATCATTACTCGATATAATTACACCTACCAAATATTTTGATAGTATACCGTGTGAGTAAAGTCTCTTCTCCCACCCCCCTCCCAAAAAAAATCAACAGAATGGGTGCAAATTTGAAAAATCGGATATGGAGAACATATAGTGACCATAAGGTACGGAATGCAATGGTGTCCAAACCATATGACCCAAGGCCCATTTCAAGAGCCTTTAGGTCCTATCTCTAAAACGGTATAGCAACGAAGAAAATGTCAATTAGAAAGTTCAATTCAATTCAATCGGAAGAACATTAAAAAATTATTTTAATGGCTCCATTTGCAACATTTAATTATCAATCGCCACTTAAGAAATGGCTTCTGGGCTTCTTGTATGTTTGCACCCTTGTATGACACCACTACATTGCAGGAAAGCTCTAAGACCTGGTTTGTTTAGGAATCGAGCTTTCCTGCAATTTAGCGGTGTTATACAAGGGTGCAAACATACAAGAAGCCTACACAAGATGCCCTACAACTTTATAATTGACTTTCTTTGTAGCTATTACCGTTTAAGAGACAGGATCTAAAAGCCATTGAAATGGGTTTTGGGGCTAAATGGTTTGGGCACCATTGCGTTCCACACTCTATGGTTACTATATGTTCCTCATATCAGATTTTTCATACTTGCACCCATTCTGTTGATTTTAAGGGGGGGGAAAGAGACTTCTTACTCACGCTGTATATACAATTATTCTCAGTAAGCCATAGTTTTGGTAGTATACCAGTAGATCTGTTGCTTAAAAACTCCTTTGTTTGTTAGAATACTGTCCCGAAGATTCTTTAGATCTCAAAATTACATCCCGTTGTGCCCACTTTACATTAATATACTGTAGATGTAGGTATTTGAGTAATGGAGTTTTCATTCTAAATCGTGTCACTATAAAAAGTGTAGGGATATAATTTGGAAAGAGCGTGTGTGATTAATGCATGCCTCTTAGTCCTTGAAATTAGATTATTGAATTTTACTTATATTTGGGTCACACTAAAGTGAGAATTTGTTAGTTTTAAATGACTATTGGGATTATTAGCGAGAATTCCTTTTAATTTCTCATTATGCCTATCTCCCAATTCTCTGCAATAGGCCTACCTTGGAAATTCCTTCCTCCAAAATAATATTGAAATTTTTTTTATTGCATTTATTTCCCTGCCTTGGAGTCTCCAGTTAACAACCAGTTTTAACTGCTGCTCTCAAATACTTTGAATTTTTGTTTTAGGCGATCAAACCTACATGTATTTATAATTACTGTACCCATGCATTTTCCAATATTAAAATTGTGCATGTTTTATCCAGAGCGCAACCACTGACATTATCTGGAATTTAGTTCTCCTTGAAATTACGTCCACCTGACCCGTCCAGGCATTATTCCCACTTTTAAATTGCCATGATCACCCTGTATATGTTTTCCAAAAATATATAGCAGCATGCTGACAACAGCCAACATCCATTTAGTGGCCTGAAGGCCTCTTAAAATATTACCTTTCCCGGATTAAGCTGGTGTATCATTTTAGAAAAAATATCAAGTCTTTGGTGATTTATACATGTACGAGGTGTTCATTAAGTTTCCACAATCATTTTTTTGATATATATATATATTTTTTTTTGGTAGAGACAAAATGATTTCCATAAAGCCAAAGCTTCCAAGTCAGCATTTCGCTCATTTCTTTCGAGCATTTCTGGCAGACACTGGCCGTCCACTTTTCTATATCCACTTGTACCTGTAGACCGAACATTTGTACATTACTTGGCCCTTAAACATTTCACACATTTCTGCTTTTGAAATGCCTTTTAAAGTTAAAAAAACGAACAACAGACCGCTGCTAGGCCACTATCTCCTCGGAGTCCATCTTTGCTTTCGAATTTGAAGCACGTAAAATATTTGAAGTGCATCTTTTAATGTTGAAATATGTTCAGTAATGATGAAAGAATTTTTAAAACAAATTTCAGCCGTTTGTTTTTAAAAAAAAAAGATTGCGGAAACTTAATGAAAACCCCTCGTATAATAATTGCTGAAACTATGCTTCACAAAGCTTAATATACAATTTCTTAAGTTCGCTATCGTATTTTCGTAAATTAATAAAAAATATCAATATGATATAATAATAAAAAGATATCTTTTACATGATAGACAAATGCTTTTCTAACTGACCCCACTAACTAAACCTGTTATTTCATCATGCTGTCTTGAATCTTTAAATTAAAATAATTTAATGTACTATTTAAATAGCACATCATGTCCAGGAAAAAAGAAATTTGCTTTTCCATTACATTAGTCAGTAATCCATTTTGTCCTAAAAATAGTAGAATAAAAATAAATAGTTCTAAAGAATAGATCTAATACATCTATGATCATTGCACTGATCATTTTTTTAATACTTGGCTAAATTGCCAATTAAAACTAACTCTTTATTTTCTTTATGCACATTTAACAATTACTGAATGATAAAATTCAAGTAAGCCACACATGGCTTGATTGCTGCGCAAACGTTGTTATTCGAAAATTAAAAAGTTTTAGATAAGCGATTAAATTTCATCTAATATTGCAGGCACAACCGAACATGAATATCAGTCGCCCTGCTAACATAGGAGTTACTGTAACTATTTAATATTAAATACTTCATTATCACATAATGTTGGGGAGCTTGCATTAGTTATTATAGCAGTTGCACCATTGTGAACCTTTGCTATATAAACTTATAGGGGTATCCAAACAGAAGATTTGCGAATGCCACTTTGGCATTTGTAATTTAATGCGTGCAAAATCGACACGCTGTTTTTAAACCAATCAATGCATTTCTTTTGCACACGTGACTTCAAGGGTGACACAAGGCGATTCACAGAGCTTCTGTATGAATGAAGCAAACAATGAAGCAAACAAAAAACTTATTTTTCTGCACTCTTCATTTCTGCAAATGCTATTAGGTTGAAGATTTGCATATTCTTCTCAGATTTCTGAGATTAAGTGTGCATGCATATCTCTATACATGTTCGCATGTCAACTATTTCAAATAGTGCATGCAGCATGCTCCCACCACGATATCTTATATCCGTGTATTTTCTTTCTTTGTAAAAGAAAAGTCAAACTCGTGCGAGCAACGCAGAAAGTACATATTCGTGTATGAGAAAAGCACAGAATCGGAAGTTTGCATAATCTGCCATATACACGTTGTAATATCTTCTGAGTACTCTTTATCAGAAGCTTCGGATCTAACCCCGCTGTCCCTGATTCAGGGAAAGAAAACAATTAAAAAAAGCATAAAACACATTTAATGACAAATTGCAACACCATACGTGCACAATCACGTAACCCAATACGCCTGTAGTCTCCATTCTGAATGTACGGTTGTCTTATGAATAAGCGTGATCCTATTTCCGAGCAGATTTTCAAGTGCTACATTGAGGTGGTCAATAACTTAAGAACTTATGGTATGGACGTGTTTGGTCACCCCCGTGTCGCCGACCCAGGGATAAACGTTTGGGCAGGAATTGCAGGTGCTCATGTATCGGGTGTCTCCCTTGAATCGCAGCTCGCAACTTTTTGGTCGTCCACAGGAAGGAACCCGGTCGTTTCTGTCGCACCGCCATGGCTCGAAATGCTTGATTTTGGACAGTGGCGTGGGGTTCTTAACCCACTCCAGCATCTGTAGCGCCGTGACGAAGTAGACGTCATCTTTCTGCAGGATTTCTTCCAAAAACTTGACGAATCCCTCTTGTCGATGAGGTACCAGGAACCAGGAGGCGTGGTAATAAAGACCGAAAGGCGATCTGTTGGAAGTATAATGGCGCTCGAAGTTCTTCATCAACATTTCGTAGATGCCGTCTTCGGTTGTGGCGAAGGAACATGAATCAGCCATGCTACATTTTCCACCATTCAAATCTGTTAGTGCCTGCAAATTTATAAAAAAATAATGTGGAATTTAAATCAAAATATGCTCCAGAAACATAAGTAAGGGCTCGCTTTAACAGCCACCGTTGGAGTACGAGTATACGAGCCTTGATGGAAATTATATGAGCTATAATTGAGTTCTAGGGTCTGTCATCGTACAAATTGCATTTCCGCAATTATTTTTTTATGAAATGAAGATAACTGCACACTCTTCAAAAGAACACTGCAACGTGATCCTGATTGATAGATCGGCTTACTTACCACCATGGGAATTTCCCAAAATCCCGGATAACTGAGTTTTGGGCAAGGTGGAATTGCACAGCGATGAGGAACGGCGTAGTCCAAGGTGTAAGGCCAGTACGGAGGATGGACATCGGTGACGGTCATCGAAGATTCGTAAGTGAAATTGGTTTCGTACAACATGGAAAATTGTTTGTCTCCTCCCATAGCCAAGAATGGTGTCCTCATCCCCTTGACGTCGTCCAGTTTAACATTGGCGTAAGAGCTCAGAATTTCTCGTTGGCCGTAGATTTCGTTGTACCATTTTTTCTTGGAATAATCGCGACCATCTCCGTGACTGAAATGCACAAAATAACCCGACATTAGAGCGGACAAAACTTAACTGAAGTGGTTAATGATGAAATAACGGTCAAGGCACGCGTTTCGTGCTTGGCTTAATGAAAACAGGTTTTTCGTCGTTCTTCCCAAAAAAAGTGCCAGGAGGAGGAAATGCATTAAACATGTTAATTTTGAGTTTCGGCAAAATAGGTTATATTGCATTTGGTCTATCGGCTAAAGCTAAAATAAAACTTAAAGCTTCATTTTGTCTGGGTGGCATCATTGGCATGTACATCGATCGTGAATGCCATTTTTTAAACTTTTAATGTAAATTTTCAGCGAGAATTAGGATGCGATTAATATTTGACGCATACGAGGACTCATTTCCTTATTGTTGAAGCCGCTATTTAGACAGATCACTAGTTGAAAGTATGAGTTTAATCAACTTTTAAACGAACGTAATAAATGACGGCTGTCTCACCTGATGGAGTGCGAAGCAATTTCATGTCCCCCGGCATACAAGTTCTGCACTTTCGCGTAGTCTGTCCATTCGTGGGACACGTAAAACGTGGATAAAATGGGACATCCATTGGGATTTTTTCTGTCTTTGAAAAATAGGCGTGTATACAAGGCCCAGTTTAGGTCGTTAACGGCGTCGTCGAATGTAAGCACCACGATCTGAGGAATTTCTTCTGGGCTTAAATTGCCTAACAAAATTAAGAAAGTTATCAAGTAAGCAACAAGCAAACACGAATTCTTAGCCTATATTTCATTTTGCTAAAACTTAGTTTCTACCATTAAAATGGCTTGATTGATTTGAGAAAATATTATATCCTTTGATTTTTTGTAAGATAACGCAATTTGTAAATGTTGGCATTATGCTGCCTTCTCGAAAATGTCCCAGTTTTAACTTTTAAGGCAGTTCTTAAACATTCTTTTAATAAAAGTTTCTTCCACTTAATCAGGAGCAATTATTCAGCACTAAACAACTGATGATTAATAACTCCAAAATAAGTAAAATAATTTGTATAGACTGTGCATTATGATTCCTAGCAAACTAAAGTATCCTAGGTAGTTTGTGGGTGGGGACGACATAAGTTCTCGTAAGGATGCGTTCGCTATAAGAGGGCGATTTTACGTATAATGTAACATACTGTATAACCATCAAACACCTTTAATAACCAGTTTTCAGAAAAAAATTACTTCAATTTTAATTATTTATACAAGCTCTTAGTTTTAAGGATGTTTGTCACTATACTGTCATCACATGATTTGCATAAAATAATTTGTAAAAAGTAACATTTAAATATATGCATACTAGATGGCATAGCGTTATAAACAACTATATTGCAGATATACACACAGTCTTTAGGAGCTCATGATATTGGAGTGTAGCATAATCCACGTCATTTTGTTATAGGAGGAGCCATGATTCTATTGTATGGAATGCACCTTAGATGGCGTCTTTGTAAGAGGTATAAAGTATACCTCCAACTTAAACCTTCTGCTTAAGGTGGTTACACGGATGTTAGAACAATCTGACATTGTTTTTAGACAATCATATTTTACTTACCTGGGCTTATTTGGTTTCCACCGCAGAAACAATTTGGCAAGTGACACAGGGATGGATTGCAGGCAGTAGCAGGCTGCCCGGCCACCACCGGAGCGGAAGAACCTCTGAAGAAAAAAACAAACATTAATTAATAAGCGGTACTAAAACATTTTCCCATGAACCTGCGCTTGCCATCATCGCAAATCAAGCCAGGTCGCTATTGCCGTGGGATTCTTAATACTACGTTGAATACATTTAGTAATGCACCTAGGCTGTAATTAAGGAAAATGGCATAATTAACAAATGCAAAACTTACACTATCTCAGGAGTAGTGGCGATCGGATTTGGAAAAATTCGTCTAGCATGGCGAGGGAAGGCTGCTGCATCGCCTTTATTTTTGCTCATTAAAAGCAAATGCAAACACAGTCCTAGCACGAGTGTGCAATTTTGATAAGCAAGTAGGTTGAACGAACGCGATGCTTGCATTATAATTTTCTTTCTTCTTCTTAGGTCAGTTCACTTTCGCCGTATGTGAAAATGCCGGATTAAGTAAGCGGGTTTTTACCCCATGCGCCCCATATTTTTGAATGATTATCTCCTCGCACTGCTCATGAATAATAATGAGACACTGTCCGTTTGGCGAGTTTTTAGCACGAATTATATTCCCCGTATGCCAAGTGATTGGCGTGAATTTCCCCGCGAATGCCGAGGCATAAGTGCCAAAATTTCGGCGAAATCTCGACTTATACAGCTTTCAATTTCATCACTGCATTACCTGCAACTATTTCTATGGCTTAATTGCTTTTTCACACCTTTCAAGGTGAAGCGGTGAATCTTCATGCACTTCTGCGACGTACGTACAAGATTGATGCGCATCTTGACCTACTGAACTCGCAGCTAAATGTCCTCACAAACGCATGATCAAAACAGGACAAAAAAAACTGTTGAATTGACACATGTTGTAGGTGCAACGATGCGACATCTTGCTTATATCCCCGTGAGTTAAAATTCGGGTTCAAATAGCGGTTTCACGTCAACTCAACGATTGTAAATAATCCTTCTGTTTGATGACTGCATGTATTATAGAAATATGTCAGTTATACAGGAGGAGAATATATATGTCGGGTTGCATCAAACTCAGATTATTGTAATCATCGGCAATATTAAAACTATGTTTGGAGGACATTTCCATAGTTTTCGCTGTTCAATTTTGATACAAACTTACTTATTATGAATAAATTCTTGTGGCTATTTTGTCACCGAAGCCATACTTAATTTATAAAAAAAGTGTTAAGGTGTTTGCATTTATCTCTACTGTATGTCGTTAACAATAAATGCATGGTTTGGTGTATATGTAATAAAATGATAAGAATCTGTTATTTACCCTAATTCGGTATGTGCATTTAAATTTCACTTGGAAATATTTTTTTTTGTAAAACGTTTTACATTATTGCATAAAAAGGAAAACCGGAATTTAAAGAATAATCCTAATTTGTGTTGATACATGCTGCTTTCCGCTGCTACTTCTTATTCAGCTTAATTTCTTTTATGTAAATTATGCTTATCTAATTCCTTTATCAGTTTTTGTTGCATAATTTACTTTTTTATTTAATTTGTATTTAACAGGTTAATCTATAAAACATTTTGCATCCTTTTTACCAAGGCTGTGTGCTAATGTACTGTATGTATATTTTCTTTGCTAGCAGTTGGATGGTTTTGGGTTTTAAACTATTTTTTAACATTGTAAACAGCATGCAGAATCATGCAGCTTAAATTAAACTGGTGTAAAAAGGTATGTTTCCACGAAATTCAATAGTTTCAAAACGCCCAGGCATGCACCAAGGCTGTTTTATAAACACCAAGGTGAACTTCTTGAAACTCGCCGACTCGACGTTCACTTGAATGGATAACGTTCCATGGATTTTCTTGAATTTTTATCTTGGAAATCACAGTCTGTGATTCAATTGAAACGTTTTGTTCCTTTTCAGTACTCCTATAGAAATTCATCGATGCGTTTCTAATACTCGTACATTTTAATTGAAATAAGTTTTCTAGATTTCTTTTTTAAATTTTCCTATGCAACACAATTATTGGTTTTGGTTATACTGGATTTTTAAATGCACGGACATAGTAGGTTGACAAATGGTTAGGGTGAGCTGTTCGTGTGTTTTACTTAAACTTATATATATAGACCTTGGCTTCCTTATAGATAATTTTGAATTACCTGGTTTAAACTCGCAGTTAAAATTTTTACATTTCCTGCCTTTGTTATTTGCTGCACTGAAGCAATGATATCTCATGTGGTCTCAAGGAAGTGCGTTGCGTAGGACGCCATTACCACAGATATGCATAATCGTCACGGTTAAGAAACCAGTCTTAATTGAAATTAAGCTATTAGCGTAAATAACGAATGAGAACGGGAAAAAAACTAACGTTTTCTGTCCCTGTCATCAAACAACGCTTTATATTCTGCAAAAGTGTATTACAGTACATGTGCATGTAGTTTTGAGAAACTTACTTTTATTGTTCTCCTGTTATGACTTCCATGTTAGCCATGTGAATGACATTCATAAAGAATTATAAATTGAAAAATTGTATATCGTTAAGATTTTAATTTTGTTGCATAGATATGTCAATAAATTGTAGTTTATGGTTTGACATGACAGCAACGTCTGCACTTTTCTACTTCTGTTTCCTAAATTTTGAAAAGTAATAAAATCCATGATACACTGTATGTGACTTACCTCGATGTATGATGACCTCCTCCGTGTGTCCTCGATGGCAAGGACTCTTGAAAACCGTTGTCATCGATGGTGTTTTCCGTTACGAATTGACCAGGGGAAGTGCGTCCATTGAGCACAGGTCCTCTCTTGCTTCCCCTGTTGGCAGTTACCAGCCTGCCAGCGGACTGGGTGATGGGAAGCCGTTTATGGGATTTCAACTTGGTGTCCGAATTCCCTCGCTGGACTGTTGGACGCCTGTTAAAATCATCTTCAGAGGTCGAAAACTTGGATTGTGGCAATTGGAACTGCGTGGAGTCATCGATGGTCGACTGCGGCGAGTTGAAGGCAAAATCGGATTGGACGGACGAGGAAGTAGTTTCCGTCCTGGGAAGTGGACGTCTTCGCACGGTGGTCGTCCGTTGGAGGACCTGAGGAGCGCGGCTCGGGCTTCGGTCGAACTGCGTGCTGGGACCTGAGAAGTGGCCGCTACTCAAAGAAAACCGTGGCCTTTCCGTTTCGGCGTCGAAATTTGTGGGTTCTGTGGCTCTTGCGAAAGATGGGGACAACTGGCCAGTGGACTCGTCGTTGTGCTGGAAGAACTGGGACGTAACCCGGGCAGTTCCGAGAACCCCGGGTTTTGTGTGGTGAGATGGGATTCTGGTGAACACTTGCTCTTGGTTGTCGTCGAAGTTTTCCTCTTGGAACGTCTGGGAGTCGTCGATATTAGCTTCGGTGACTGCCTGGGTCCGTTGCGGAACGGGTGATCTGAAACTGCTCGGCATTTGCCGGAAGTGGTGCTGGTCGCCTCTAGTCGGAGGCTGCGTCTCGACGAACCTCGGTTTCTGCGTAGTTGGTTCGGCCGCTCTCAATGGAGCCCGGAAGTCGAAGTTACTTCCGCCTTCCAGGGCACGTGGAGGGTTCGGTCGCGCAGGAACGCTGAATCTGGCCTCGTTCTGATGGCGATTGCTATCGTCGCTGATGACGGAGGGGCGAGCAAAATGGCGCGGCGGGTCTGGTTTGTCGAGTTGCGGAGACTGTACCACGCCAGAGACACCTGAGATAAAAACGAAAAAAAGGTTTACTAAACTAAGAAAATCTTAAATGGCAGACAGGAAGTGGTTACACGACTGGAACCAAAAAAACCCTTCACGTTTTTGATTGCTTGTTTTTTTGTTTGTTTTGTTTATGGCGTTTGTGTTTCATCTGATAAAAAGCTTGGCTGGCTGGCCTGCCGCGCCTTAATCGAGCGATCTGGATCGTGTTCTGGATCAACAAAATGAAATTAAGGTCGGGAATTTGCATATGATATTAAACGTATTGAGTGCTGATAAGTTATGTTTCTTGAGATGGTCATGAACCGAATATTGTATCAATACGACAAAAAAGCCGAATGAACAAAACATAACATTTTTTTTCTACTAGGAGAAATAACATATACTGTATGTTGCTTGCACCTTCAGCTTAAACATTTTCCTCAAACATAAGAAGATATAAAAACTATTCAAAATATTGTAAACTTCAACGACGCGACGTTTTGTGTTTTCAACGGCTATAAGCGGAACGGATTATTCACATTTTGAGAGATTAATTTTTTTCAATTGCATTTGGTCATAAAAATAGCCTATAACTAGTATTCTTAAGGTTTTGTTGTTATATACTGTATTTTCTTTATAATCGTCTAAAGATGACGTTGCCCAATAGTCCACGATGTTTTTTATTTCTTATCAATGTTATATCATTTTCATGACCGTATATACAGGAACTCAATAGCTCGTGTGTGGTTTAGGGGCTATTCAAAAAAGGACATTTGTGTGTGGTTTTAGGGGTCATTCAAAAAGGACGTGGGTGTGACTTAGGGGGTCATTCAAAAAAGGCGTGTGTGTGACTTAAGGGGTCATTCAAAAAGGACGTTTGTGTGACTTAGGGGTCATTCAAAAAGGACGTTGGTTTGGCTTAAGGGTAATTCATAAAGGACGTGCATGTGACTTAAGGGGTCATTCAAAAAGGACGTTTGTGGGACTTGAAAGTAATTCAAAAAGGACGCCATTACATAGGTATATGTTTATGCTTTCTTTAATTTTCCACGGGCAACGCCGGTCTTTACCGACGAATCGATCGGTATATGGGGAATTTTTTAAGTACAGCCCGGGCAAAGCCGGGCCTTCTTGCTATAGGTTCCTTATATTCTGATGTTTGGGCGTCAGGCATTAAAATATTGATGCTAATTACACTTAAAACATAATTTATAATGATGCCATTGTATATACAGTATGTTACCGAAGTGTAGCCTTAAAGTATATGCCAGCACTGTTTTAAAGGCTAATATGGGTAAAATAAATTGAAAACACTGCTTAATCCACTTTCGTTCCAGATTTAGAATAGTTTTCTAATCTGAATATATCTGGAAATACTGTAAAAACTCGATTTTATGATGCTTTATTATATGAAAACTGTTCTATGAAAGAGGCTCCTGCCGACCACACCGTGCGTTTTTTGGCTGGCGCAGGCCTCAACCTTGGGAAAATTACTTAAATACATGTAGGTACCTCGTTGGAGGCCTGCTCGTAGCAGTAGTCCCGCTATTTCAACTAAAATAAATAAGGGATTTGGCTTTGACAAAACAAAATAAAGATGACGAAACGGAAGAAAATTCATGATTTTTTTCAAACCTGCCCAACAAAAGTGATATACAGAAACATGTAATGTGATAAAATACTTAGAAAAGTTAATTGACTTGTTTTCTATTTTTTTAAATTGGTCTTCTATTGTTTTGAATGTCAAACTCGATTCTCTGAACTTTTTGATTTTATAAAACACCTCTGGCATCAATTACGTCATAAAATCGATTTTTTTACTGTATTTCCAAACACATGGGGAAATATCTTTCTTCACGTTTTTCCATCACCGAGCATTAATTTTAAGTACATTTCACCCTACATTCGGGATTACTCAAGCTCCTCTGCTGCAAACAAGTAAAAGGAGTATTCATCACTTTGTGAGCTAGCTACTGTACAAGTGTACTTGTGTCCCCTAAGGGCTTAAAGAAGTCGGTGGTTCCCAAAGCGATATTCCTTTTACTTGTTGGCAGCAGGGGAGCTTGGGAAAGCCCAAACATGGAAGTATGACAATAATAATACAATAAAATTTAACGCTATTCATTCGAAATTATAAAGCAATTTTTATGTGAAAACTGCACAATCGATGCAACTTTACTTCATTTTTGATTTAAAAAATTGCACTTTTTAAATGTGTATGGAGGCTGTTTTCTTCTTGGATAAAAATAACAATAACAAGAAAATCGGAATTGAAAAAAATTAAAGCGAAAGAGACCATCATAGCAATATGATACAAAATTAAGTCAGTTGTAGACGTCATCCAATGACAAAAATTAACGTCATTTGATGATAGCGAAAAATGACATTTTTAAGACCTGTATCTGAGTGATAATTTCTTAAGAGGTAAATAACGAAAACATTTCGTCATTTTAAGTGGTTTCTGAATGAGAATATTTTGAGCGAAAAAATGACAGCAAAATTACGTTATTTTTAGGTAGATGAAATTGTTCGTGCGAGATAGATACTACACAAAAAACAGTCTGAATTTAAAACATGTTTTCCAACTGAAACACTAAATAACCATTTAGTTTAAGACACTTTCACCTAGTAATTAAGACTTTTAATGTGCCAGACTTGCGTTGAAAATGAAATAATTCCGTAATTAATGGTGTAATAAACAATTATCCTTCATTATCCATTTGTTTTTACTGGGTGTTTTTGAACTCAAGGTACAAACTCAAACTAGTGTTAGAGTGTATTAAGGTTAACATTTTTCACCAGAGAACCTAGGGTCCAAAGGTCACTATTAAAAAGTTATGAATGTTTTAATTTTGGAAATTTTTAA
>JAQGBX010000900.1:0-29257 GCA_034698745.1 Megaphyllum sjaelandicum
CCAACGTAGCATCGTGTGGCTGGAGTTCGAACCTACGAGGTTCGAATGTCAAGCGTCCAACATTCGTGTTGGAAGATTTGTTCCGCTTGTTGTCGGTATTTTAGACCAGAGTCAAAGGACGTTTCGAACATTGGAGCAAGCCATTCGTTTGTGTTGGACGCATGGCTACACGAATCAGGCTACTCGAGGAAAGTTATATCTGGAAATATATGGCACGTTCAAAAAGTTCTGTTTTTTAGGATGTGAATTCTAATGTGAAAAAGTAAAAAAATGCTCAGAAATATGCACTTGACGTTTTGGACACGCCTAAAATTGGTAAGTTTCCAGTTATAACTTTCCTTGCCTCAAACGTTGGATCAAATGTTTGGCCAAAAAGAAATGCCAAACCGTGTAGCAGAACACTTGCCTCACATCAACGGTGGAATGTTTTAACTCAAACGTGTGGTCAAACGTTTATGTCCTCGATTATGGTTTTTCATGGTTTCCCACAATTCCTTCAGGGCGTTCAGGCGAATGCTGGGATAGTTATATATTAAATCGGGCATGACCGTCTTCCCATCCCATTTTCGTCTTAAAGTCCTGGTAAATACGGGAAAATTAACTAAATTCTGCTTATTCTGACTCCCATCCCCCCCCTCCTGCTACATGGTACTATGTACTGACTGCAGGGTAAAGAATTGAATAGACATGTTCGTAAGTGTTATTTTTTATTGCATTTCTTAATGACGACACGAAGGCATTTATTTATTTTTCGACCAATGGGAACATTTTTAATCGTTAATTTGTTAATCGGCGAATGTCGAAGTTTGTTAATCCCAGATCAAAAGTTGAGCCATCTTTAAAAAGAAAGTACTTTCGAGCGCTTTTTATGGTAGATTTAATGACGCGTAATAAGACGATCCTCGTTTTCTGGCATCCGATGCTCGTCTCCTTCTTCCATGAAGATTTTAATTAAACGCCAATGGCCCCCAGCATCTTCAGATTTCCATTAATTTGGGAAATTGAAGCCCGTGACCCGGAAGGGAACAAAAGGCGAAAGGGCCGCACTCGACGAAATGACCAGTGGTCAATTCATAATTGCGGTCTGCTCCGAACATGAAACCAATAACTCTCCAACTTTCCTCTTATTAATGCATGGAGTGGTCATTTCCTTCGACGAGTGTTCCGTTGGCTGAGGTTAGATGACCAGTGGCTATAGCGCTAAATCTAGATTCGCTTCGTACCCTCTCTCGGCCCCGTATCTTAACTCCTCGAGTGGCTTTCCGATGGTCAGTCGCATCGTTGGGCACTCTGGCCATGTAGACATTAACCACCGCGCCACTGGACATCAGGGATATCACGTGCTATAAAGGGGGGATACTAGACCCACTAAACTTTAGGAAAGAATTTCTAATACAAAAAAGTTTAGTTTCGTAAAAAACAGAAACCCTGCAGAACTACAGTCGCGCATCATTAAGAAGAACTCGCTTTATACGAATTTCTGATAGTACGAACTCATTTTCCAGTCCTCTGTCCTGCGGTTTGGACGAATGTTGTTAATTTCGTGGTTTAAGACGAATTCCGAATTTAGAAATTAAAGATTTTCGGCTAAAACGAATGAATTTTCGGGTTTCCGAGCATTCGCGCCTTCGTTTCGTTAAAACGAACTTTAGCTTTTGTGAAAAAATGGTAAGTTATAATGGATAATTCCCCGATAAAAGTGGCAACACCTTCCCAATATTCATATTCGTGCAGATAATTCGTGGGGGATTTAGAGTAAAATTTCATCCAAATTTCGATCCAACTTTAGTTCTCATCGCGATGTTTAGTTTTCCTGTCTGTAAGTAATTACAGCGGAACCTACCTCGTTAAAAAGAACTAGATGTAAGTGAATTTCAGATAGTACGAACCTATTTCCAGTTACCGAGGCTGATCCCGAGCTATAGGGTATGGACGAATGACGTTAATTTGTTCGATTTTAAACGAATTCAGAATTCTTATATTGCAAATTTTCGACTGAAACGAATGCATTTTCGAGTTTCGATAATAGGCAAACAGGTACGTTATAACGGGGAATTCACAGATAAAAAGCGCTGCAGCATGTTACCGTTATTCATATACATGTACGTGGACGCAGGATTCCATCCAAAGTTCGCCATTTTTCGTTTAAACGAGCATCAATACGAAGAACTCGCTTTATATACGAATTTCTGATAGTACGAACTCATTTTCCAGTCCTCTGTCCTGGGTATGGATTTATCGTTAAGTCACGTTTTGTTTTGTACGTACTACGCTTTAAACCAACACTTTTTGACGTCCCTCGAGATTCGTCTTAACGAGGTTCAATTGTATTAGGGTTTGTCCCTTAAATTCATTTCGAACAATTTGCATCGGTGATCCGCGCGGTCTTTAATTGTCTGAGCGGCAATTTACCGAAACTGGTAAAACTTCGTTCGCCCGGAGAAATCTATTGGGAAATGCGTGGAAGATTTTCGTAAAGGATAAAGTTGGTCGTAAGTCGTTGTAACGAAGGCTTCGCAGTGTTAATCTTCGTCTAGAGAGTTAATAAAAATGGCTTACCTGGGCTCCGTTTCGACTTTTTATGTGTCACCGGTGGCATTTTCGAGCGTTTTCAGCACAGTTTTTTGTTCCTTCTATGCGTAAATAATAAACAAGCGGGATTAAATTGAACAAGACCTGAAATCGGTTAAAAGTAAGACGAGATACCAGAAACTATTTATCATAGTTTGACCCAGTTTTAGCATTTTTTTTACAATTGTTATTTGAAGCAATTGACTCTTAAATTTTGTTTCCCACAAAGCAGATACTCGATTTTCGATTAATTTGAGAGGAAAACAATTCTCTTCATATTAAAATCTGAAAATGGTTCGTGAAATTGAACAACACATTCAATTATTTTTTTTTTCGTAAGTTGTTTTTTAAACTTTGTTTATCTCGAATATACGGTATATTAACTTGAAATTTTCGATGTTTGAAAAATAAATGTGAAGGTTTCCTTATCTAAAATTTCCACGTTTCTTCGAGTTGATTTTCCTTTTCAATTAAGGTAATAAGACAATTTTCGATTAACCATTGTTTAAGGCAGTTTCTCAGACACCTCCCCGAATTAATAAAATATTAGCATAGATCAAATTGTTCCTAGCGCTGCTTTTTTCTTCTCATACATCGCGTGCTTTGATTACCATTTTATACTCTTTCGATATAAATAATCAAAATGTAATTTCGCTGGTTCACTATAGGTGGCCGAAGTGGAATTCCGTTGTACATTTTCTTTAAGTAGTTATTTTTAAAAATTTCCGTTATTATAAAATTGGAATATTTTATTACCCTGGGTTTTGTTCGAACTTTCAAAAGTTATAAATGTTTTACTTTTTGACATTTGCAGATTTTCAGGTTTTATTATTCGGCGTAAAGGTTGTTTGGTAAATTTGTAAATTCAACCTTAGAAATTCAAGTTTAGTAACTCCCCATCATGCAATAAAATAAAAAATGAAGGCTTAAATAAATAACAGATTTTTTTTTCAATCCAATAATTTATGACACAGCAATGGCCTAGAACAACATATCCAGGCAAATATATATAATATACTGTACATGCATAAAACTGTACAATATTTCATAATCAGTGTGACAATATCGTAATAATTAGACATAATTATCGTCTACATACTGTATGTACTACTGTCGTCAAAGTAAACGAATACAATCTTAAAAGATAAAGGAGATGTTGAGGGCCAGGGCCCAAAATTCGGAGAAGAAATCACAGTTTGAACTGAATATACATTCGGGCATAATTTACAGGAGTGGTTTTTTTTTCGGTTGAAAATCTTCAGTCGTGTATTTTGCTATTTGGTTAACGAGTACAGAAATACGGTGAAAACACAGCATGAACTCTTGACATTTTATGGCATTTATCAGGTCAAGAATAGGCCAGGTTTCGCGTGAAAATTATAGAAAAAATACAAAAAAATCTGTAAATTTAGATTTTTACGCTATTACAACCAGGTGGCAGCACGTACATATCGCGATACTTCCTGTCTAATCTTGACCCGTGAATGCCTATATTTATAACGAGAAAAAGCTGCTAAATTTCATTTTTTGTTTCTTCAAAAAATAAGCAAAAGTGAAAAGTTTCAATTTTTCACTCGAACAAGCGTAATGTCCCCTATGATGATCAATTAGAAATAATCATTAATCGTGGTCGATAGTGTTTAGTAAATTGAGTATTAATTAGCTGACTATTGCTACGATGAAGCGTGGTGTTGGTTTAATTTGGGTGCGCGAGGAAAAATTAGAAGAAATGGAATTGATAAGTGAGGTTTCAACGATTGTTTCGTTTCAATCCTAGAAATGTAACAAATAAAACGAAAATTTCACAATAAAGGTGATATTTGAAAAACAATCGTGGGCCGAATTTAGTAATATACTTACTTACTGTACGTTAAAAAGCAAAACGGAAGAAATTGCAATTGAACGCAGATTTTCTTAAAATCAGTTTCTCTCGTTTTGTAATATTGTTTTTATCTATTACATTCTGCAAAGCAATGTTTTTGTTATTCAATTATTGTTTTTGTTTTGCAACTATTGTTTTTGGAGTAGCAATACAGTAAAACCTGGAAAAGTGGCCACCTTTGAATGGCGACCACTTTTTAGTGTATTGTTGTTTTTCTAGTGTACATTTCCTTCAAAAAAAATTTCTGTATAGTGACAATCCTGTCTATTGTGTATTTATACCTTAAACAGTGACCAGCTAACAGATGAGTCACCTTTTATCATGCTTTAACCCTAATGGTTCTCAAATAATTCAGCCAATCATGTTATTCAGATCAAAACATCACTGAAAACATGATCATAAGAAGCGAAAAGCATTTAAAACAAAGTGAACTTGATAATTTTTTCTAAAAAGAAAACCAAATATGTAGTAAGGCAATAAATATACTGTATGTAATGCACATAGACATGCTGATTGTGTACTTTTTTTTGGTTTTGTGTTGTTTTACTAAATGTATTACAGTCTACATGTATAAGTACAGTGTATACATGTTCCTTAACTTAATTCAGGCATTTTTTGTTTAATGACCTCCTGTGTAAATTGATCAACATTGTATTTTTTATGATCACTCTTGACAGGTTTTACTGTATTTCTTTCTCCGACTTACATTAAGTGTCTAGTTTCGGAAACTGTGACGGCATTCATTAAAATTCTGATGACGTTATTCCCTAAAAATTCTGATGACGCCTTTCATTAAATCTCTGATAAGGTCATTCATTAACGTTCTGATAACGATATTCATCAAATTTCTGATAACGTCAGTGATTAAAATTCTGATGACTTCATTCAGTAAATTTGGATGACGTCATTCGGTGAAATTTTTTGATGGGGTCATTTAGTGAAAGTTTTTGATGGAGTCATTCAGTAAAATTCTGATAACGTCATTCATTAAAATTTTGATGGCGTCATTCGCTCAAATTTTTATGACGTCATTTAGTAAAAAGTTTATAACGTCATTTGGTAAAATTCCGAAGAAGCCATTCAGTAAAAAATTTGACGTCATTCAGTAAAATTTGTACGAAGTCTTTCAATAAAATTGTTGATGACGCCATTCATCAAAATTCTGATGCCGTTATTCATTAAAATTCTGACACAATTAGTTAAAATTATGATAACGTCATTAATCATAATTTAGATGTTAACGCCATTCATTTAAATGTTGATTATCATGTTATTTATAACATTCTGATGATGACGTTATCATCAGAATATTAATAAATGACTTCATCATTTACTACGCAACCCCAAAACGTTGTTATACTTTGAAAAAAAAATAGTCACGTGTGAATTAAACAATGTAAAAAAAGCTTTCTGTTTTAATTATATTTATCCAAAACGTTTAATTTAAGTTTTTACAGATTGTGCGGCTTTATTAAGACATTGTTTGACTCGGTATAATTTATTAAAAAAGAAACGTTTGCTCAGAGCTAAGGTTTAGCATAAAATTAATAATTCAAAGATTGACAATCGCCGATGGCATTTTGTCGAAAACAGAGACCAAAATGCTATTGCGGAATAAATACAGTTTGTTCCATGAAAATATTTGAATGAAAGCCGAATCAAATACAGCGATTTAGGAAAGTGTGTGATGTAAACATAGGTGTATGATTACTTTTCCGAGTTCAGAAATGTTAGTTAATAATTTTAACATGGCCATTAAATTTAAAACTTTCTTCCGACGGGATTTTCAAAATTTAAAAATGGCGCCGAATGTTAAAATCCAGTAAATTCATTAGTACCAACGTCAAAAAAGGTGCTTTTCTACAATTTATGAAGTGCCCTTTGGATATGGGATTATTAAAAAAAAAAAAAAAACTAGACATCGCGAGAGTTTCGAGGCACGCTGTAATTAAAGAATAGAAAGCGAGATATCAACTTCCTATGCTAAATGTCAAAGCTATTCGAGGGGTCATTCGGCAACGTGCGTTTGACCTTTCAAAATTGGGTCAACCAACAAAGTCATCAGAACCCGAATAGCCATCGACTGATGGCTACTCGTGTACAGTAGATAACCCCGATGACATTTATAAGATACCGAATTGGTTCCATCTTGAATTGGACATTATTTTAGGCGTAAAACACGTAATACTCCCTACTATAATTATGTATACTTTGGAATTCGGCTGATTATGGTACGAAGTAGTGGTGGTATATTCAACAATCTAACTTTCTTAAACGAGCAGTTCAAACGTTTTTCTGTTCAAAAATTGCATGCATTTGGAATTATCATTATATTTATCATTGTCTCATTATCGTATGGAAATAATTATTCACAAAATGTATAAGTACCGTAATATTTATATGAATGATAGCTAACATTTCAAATTAAAAAGAAAAATCATTTAACCAAATTATTATATTTTCTTAAACTGAAATTCATATAGTGCTTTAAAACTTTCAACCAAATTATAAATCATTTTAAAACTTTATACAAATTTCCATTTGTTAAGTTATTCAATACATTTGTAGACACTCATATTATTCACAAAATTTATCAATTCTATTTATAAGAATGATAAATACAAGTAATGCCATTATTTCTGAATAACACTTCAAATGAAGTCAAATTATTTAACCACAATCTATTATTTTTTAATTTAAATTTCCGTATAGTACTTTAAAAACAGTTATCTAATTATAAATCAATTTAAAAATTAATAAAATTTGTATTTGTTAAGTTATTCCGTAAATTTGAAGACACTAGTACCGAGCATCATTATCTAAATTGCACCAACTTATAGACTTCGTTAGATCGTTGAAATCTTGACTTAGAAAAGTTAAAAGAAACTGATAAAAACATTTTCATTCCCGATTCAAGATGGTGACAACTGGATCTTAATGATTCTTCACCGATTGCTGCAGCTTAAAAATGCGCCACTGATCAATGACATTGCCTCATTTCATTTTGTGTGTTTATTCCCTCGTCGAAACACAGATTTTTGTATTTGGTCAAGCTCGAGGAACATGTAATATCTAACAAATATATTTTACAATGGTATATAATCCGTGATAAGATCATATCAATTTGTATTGATAGCAATAGTACATTCTACTGGTCGCTGCAATACACGTAAGGGAGGGGGAGGGTCAAGGGATTAGGGGTGCTTAATAATGATAACAATAAGGGTAAATATATGCACGATAGATTTGTTAAGGCTCCGAACTAAACGTTACAACGATGTGGGCGTGTAAAATTGGAAGAAATTTTCGTTTTGTAAATCGATAAATTTACACAGGCATCTCATGGCTTCTAGGTATTTGGTCTCACGTGTAATATTAAGAAAAAATAAATACAAATGTAGGCCAAAATGTTGCATACATTCTCGGTTTTCCGTCAGAAAATTGGCAGCGAACAAACCACTTTTCTAAGATAACGGAAACACCTGACGTGGCTTTAATCCTTTTTTTGTTTGTTATTTACATAATAGCCAACTCTCTCGAAACACGACGTTAAAAATTATTGATCGTAACTCTTACCCTGACAACACCACTTAACGAGTTGAAAATATGGCGCTAATCAATTATAAATAATCCAATAATGTGCTCCGAACAAATATGTACTTTTTCATTTCGCGCTGCATACATTGGAAAAGCGAAGATGATGAACGATGGAGTGGTTAAACAACGGGGAATTTTGTTGCGTTTGAAAAGCTCGAATCCTGCGAAATGTAAAGCCGGCATAGAGATTTAATACCGAGTAGTCGATTAATGTATCGTACAGTGGCAACCACGTTAAGAAGAACTCGCTTTATACGGATTTCGAGTACCCGAGCATTTATGCGATGATTCGTTAAAACGAACTTTAGACAATATTAAAAAAAAATATGCAGTAGACGTTCATTGACTTGCGGTAGAATTGCATCCAAACTTTAAGAGACTCGAGTTCATATTGTTGAAGTCATGTTTTGTCTGATTTCTAATAATACGAACTGTTTAAACGAACAATCTTTTCCGTCGGAATGAGATTCGTCTTAACGAGGTGCTGCTGTTTATGAAATTCTATTTGAGAGAATAAATATTTTAATGTGGCCTACACGTAAATTGCTTTACCTTCGTGGAAATAAATTAATGGATTTTTGAGATCCCAAGCATTCGTGCAATGTTTCATTAAAACGAACTTTAGACAATATGGTTTCCTCGGTCTTCGTTGCTGCTCCTGGTAAAAAGCAATCACTGCGAGCTCGTAAGCTCTGCGCATTGCTCGCATATTGAAAGATTGCCCCTGGTAGCGAGCAATCACTGCTAGCTTAGAAGCTATGAGCATTCCTCGCATACAGGAAAATTCTTCTGAAGGTAAGCAATCAACCGCAAAATACGAAATGTTTGGCATTACTACCCGTAAAAGGTAAACGTTTAAAATACAATGATCCGGCAGTATCATCACTTTCTATTAACTGGCCCGTCCCTTTCTTATTTCCTTAAATATTGATTAATCGAGCACGCTCGGTATAACTGGTGAAATGGATTTTTGATTAATGTGTTCACGATGAATGTGGCGGATGAATTGGTCGTGAGTTTCAAAAAAGCAGTTGGATCAAACGAACACAAATGAGATGTGATATACATGCGTAGAAAAGTTTTCTATTTTCTTCGTTGTACGGAAAAATTCATTTTATTGAGTTAGCATCAACGAGCTAAGTGCCAGACAAATGACAATACCTCGCAAACAGGATTAAAATGCATCTGCGTGTAATTTTTAATACTATGTTTTATCTTATTAAGCTTATTTAAGAACATTAAGGTGAGCATCCTCTCTCCTACATGCATATAAAAAGCACCTGTCATTTTAGAGAAACTAAACACTCGCAATTTTTTTTAAGTTTGAAGTTTTTTTAAGTTTGAATTGTCTAATATAAGTTAGATAAAGCGATACAATTTGAAATAAGATTTAATTTTCAGCATAACCACATTTTAAATCTTTACATTGTTGTGTAAAAATTACTTTAAGAATTTAAAAATGGGTCAATCATTTAGGGCGGAAGTTTTGACTACTGTCAAAATTCAAACATTAGTTTTGGGGAATAAAACCTTTCGGCATTTTGCTTTAATGCACTGAATATGTTAAGTTTATAAATTACAATTGTATAAACTATTCCGTGGCTGTTTAAAGTGGTAATTTTAAACCAAGCTTTGAATATAATACAAGGGGTGTTCATTAAGTTTTCGCAAAAAAATTTACTTAAAAAAAGATGGCTGTATGGATTTTATTAAAATTTTGTATAGAAATCAACGTAAACGTCATCTATTAATAAAAAATTTCGTTTTTTGTTTCATGGATTTTTGGCATCGTTGTGGCAGCGAGTGTATGGAGAGAATGGGACGTTAAGGTTTAAGCCACTCAATCTCCAATTCTCTCACCATCTTTCACATTTATGAACTTGCCAATCCACTAGTAGACGGAAACTTAATAAACACCACCTTACGTAAAAGATTTTGGCCGCAATAACTGTTGTGTTATATGCCATTTTGCATCGTTTACTGTTTAAACAGGTAGATGCCCCCTAAGCGTGAGCAATCACTGCTAGCTTAGTTGCTTAGCTAAACTGCATGTCTACAGGATGCTTCCACATCGTTTAAAAAGAATTCGTCGATGTCGTTAATTAAAATAACTCAGTTTGTGTCAAAGCTATACGATGTCGGTAACTACTCCTAATAACTAGTTAACATTTATGAAATGCAAATTTGGCCCATTTTGAAAGGCGATAATTAGATCCCGATGAGCCAATATGGCACCTGAGCGTAATACTTTCAGAAATAGCTTTTTTTATTTACTCGGCTCTTTCTCAGAGCATCTTCGATAGCGTCACGTTAAAGCTTAAAAATGTTGTAATTACAAGTGTCGATATATAAGCAATTAAATGAGGATTTGAGAATTTTTTTCTATATTTACACGAAGATGTAACACACGCTGAAGTTGTATTTACAATCTTTGGATGATAGCCGTTGTATATATATATATAATGCATTTTTTTATAGAATATTGTCAAGTTCAGATTTTGGTGACAAATATATCGCACCTTCGCATCACGAGTGACACAACTCAAAAAAGTGTTAATGATTCAAGATCAAACAATTAAGGTACTGTGACTAAAGTGAACTCTACAAAAGCAGACAATGTAGAACTACATCTTTACCCGACTTATGTGGGTAGTTTTATAATTTTGGATGTTCTTAATATATCCGATATTTATAATTTTGGATGTCCACAAAATAATCGATATTTAGAATTTTTTATGTTCGTAAAATATCCGCTATTTAGATTTTCGGGTGTCTTTAAAATAACCGATATTTAGAATTATAGGTTTAATTAAAATATCCGATATTTAGAATTTTAGATGTTCCTAAAATATCCGATATTTAGAAATTGGGATGTCCATAAATAGCTTTATAGTCCGATTAAATGTCCAAAAAATTGCTCGATTAAATTTACAAAAAACTCCCCGAAAAAAATGCCTTTTTCTCAAAAAAAAAAAAAATGCTGAGTTGTGTCACTTTTGAAACAGATATGCGATACGTAGATTCAAAATCTGTCAAAATCTTCGTGACATGGCATTTTCTTTATAAAATCGCAATTTATATGCATGACGCTAAGCTAAATTTTAAGCTAGTTTCGGTATGTGTAAAACGCACAGCATCAGTAATTAGCGTGTTATTAGTTATCGGCTCGCCTTCTTCTTCTAGATATATAATTTCTACAGAAGCCGATAATAATATTTCCGACTTAAAACTGAAAAGGAGCTCCAACTAGGTCGTAGTTGCAAATATTTTATACGCCAAATACAATAAGTGTACTTAAGCTTATACTCATCGCGCGATAGGGAAATCTTAATAAAATTACTGTATTCGGGTGAAATCACCGCTACGTTTTTAAAAACAACAACTTTGAATTTTTTGAATTGAACATTTGGATGCAAATGTATCACTTGCGCGGAATCATAACAACCGGGTTAATTTGTTGATAAGTTTATATTTTAAATTAGCACTTTAAAAAATAAATTTGAATTCCAAAATGCGAAATTTTAAATGATGACAATCATCGACTGTTAGGAAAAATACGCATATACCTTTATTCCGCTAAATTTGAAGGATGGAGATTTTGAAAATAATAATAATAATAATAATAATAATAATAATAATAATAACATGATAAACGCGTAATTTAAAATTTTAAAAATATCGAAACGAAATTTTAATAATTACTAATTATATCTTCCCCCAAAAACTTAATTTTCAAAATGGTAATTTTTATCACATTAGTCGATTAGTTAGTGTATTTTAAACGTTTAAATTTCGACAATTATAACTGATTTACGAAGTAACAGTTTAGAACACTTTACCGAACAGCTTACAAAAATTGCGTTTTTATGAAATAGAAATCAGCGATTAAAAACTATTCACCAAAATTATGTTCGAGCCAAAATGCAATTTTCTTGATATATATAAAGAAGAGATGTATGGTTGTGTGGTTGTTTGTATGTATTATACGGAGTTCCGTATAGCGGAAGATTTTTTTGTACACGTTTTGCGTCATCACGTATACAAAACGAAAAAAAACCAAAACTTTCGCTACTGGGGCTCTGTTTGTTTCTGGGTCTTTTTTTGGCTGTTTGCTTCGGTGTTAGACCTACTTTCCAACACAATGTGAGTGTTTGTCTTCTTTTTTAGATTGCCCGGGAAAAGCCGGGCAATACAATTCCGTGTATTTCCACCTTAAAATAATAATAATATTAAAATTCCCCTTCGCACGACGCGTTACGTACGTACATTGTCGAAGCTATATAAAATGGCGTAAAGGGGGGCTATGTTCGGTGTAGGTCCCCTTTGAGTATTCTGGTGAAGGTCTTTTTAAATTGCTGATTGGCTAAAGCGTAACAAAAGGGGTTGACGGGGCTATTAGCGTAACAAAGGAAATAAGCGAAATAGAACACGTGATGGTTGACACACCCATTGGAGTCGTTGCAAAAGCCCACCACCAGGGCCAGGATGTGATAGGGCGTCCAGCAGATGAAGAACGCCCCCAAGATGAACGATATGGTCCTCAGGGCTTTCCTAGCCCGGTTTTCGGACTTTGACTTTTGTCTCTCCCTGTCTCTCCTCCGCTTGCCCCTCATTTTTAGCCTTTGACCGATGGAGTTGACCAGTTCCTTTTTGGCCGGTTCGGTCACGCTGGCCTCTTTGTTGTCCTCTTTGTAGCTGTTAGAGACCTTAACCGATCCGGCCTTGGACGTGCACCCCCCGGCGTCGTGGTTGTTGCGGTCAGCGTCCGAATCTTCGCCTTTGGCCACGCGCGTGATGGTCTTGCTATCGGTCAAGCTGTCCACCTGCGTGTCCACCATGGTCACCGGCGGCGGCGGCTGGTGGACGTTGTTGGCCGTCGTGGTATTGCTAGGACAGCCGCCGCCGGAAGCGGGCGCTCCGACGTCGGGGTGTCTACCGGAAGTCGGCGCGCCAGAGTCATTTCCGGCGACAGGTCTAGTGGAAGCAGCAACATCCGGCAGCGAAGCCGTGGGCACTGAGTGGACACTGTCCGTCCTGGTCTCCCGCTGGGCGGGGCTGGGCTGGCGAACGCGGCCTGTAGCCGGACTGTCCACCGGCGAGGGGATGACCACCGAACTCTCGTCCATGAATCGGAGGTCAGCGGTGTCCAGGATGATGAGGACGTCGCGGCTGAGCAAGGTGTTGACCGGCTTCAGGTCAAGAGACGTGGGAGGCCCACGGGGGTGCTTGGTCACTTCCGGCGCCAGTGGCACCAGCCCTTTGGAAGGGTCCTCCTTGGCCGTCAGCTGCTTTCCGTTGGGACACCTGGCGGGGGAAGAGGTCAGCAGGTCCGTGACCGGCTTGCTGACCGGCGAGGTGGTGGGCAAGGCACTTGACCGGGCTTTGGCCGGAGGTGGCGGAGGATCAATTTTTGGGATTTGGTTGTCCGGGTTGCTGAGTTTCTTGTCCGCGCCGCGCTTGCCTTTCGACTGTCCCTTCCGGGTTTTGGCCGCTTTGGTCGTCGTCTTTTCTTCCGGCTTCTTGCTCTTTTGAACGGGAAAAAAAAAACCGGATGAGATAACATTATACCCAAATTGCAAATACGCGATATTGCGCTTTGGAACTGATTTTATTTATTTTTTTTTTTTAGCGAGTAGACGTCCGAGTTGGTCATACCTCCCTCCCTCCCTCTGTCTACATTGTGTCCATGACATAGCCTATTCCCCCTCCCCCTACTTGAGGACTTCCTTTTTCGAATGGCCATTTACATTTACGAAATTCCCAAATTTAAATGAACTTTATTTGACGCAAAGGTAATTTTCTATGGTTTTGACCGAACTAGACGAATGAAGTGGTAAAAACCCTCATAACATTAGGGGTACTCAAACACATGCTTTAAGAACAGCCCTTTTGGAGTCGTGAAGTCACTTGTGCAAAATTGTTATGTTTTAGTAGCTTACGAAATTTTCAAATTTAATAAATTTTATTTTTCACAAATGTTTTTTTTTTCTACAGTTTTGACTAAACTAGACAAATAATGTAGAATTCCCCCACTTCTTCTTCTCCTTCCTTCCCCCCCCCCCACATAACATTAGGAGTGTACGCAGACATAGGTTTTAAGAATAACACTTTTTGCAGTCGTGGAATAACGTGCGCAAAATCATCGACGCGCTAATTTATTTAAAACTAATTAATGCATTCCATTTGTGCACGTGGCTTCACAACTGCCAAAGTACTATTCGTAAAACTTCTGTTTGAGTATTTGAGTATTTGAGGAGCAACAGGCAGGATATGTGTAGCCCCCTGAGTAGGGGAGGGGGGGAGTGGGGACGCAGAAACTGTGGAAATATTTGCTCCAAGAGGGGATAATAATGAAATAGTAGTCCAGTAGTCCAAAAGATAATGAAATGTCATTTCGTGTAACCCTTCCGCCTTTCAATTGGACGAATTAGACAAGAATAATAAACAATAAATAAAAAAAGGCGCACCTTGGTGGTGCTTTCCTCGTCGGATTCGAAGACCGGACTGCTGGAGCGTTCCTCCTCCTTCTTGGCCTCGGTGAAGCTAGTGACCTCGGTGGCGTCCTTGGCCAGGTTAGCCGCGTTCTTGGCGTTCGTGACTTCGGCCACGACGGCGGCCAGAGCGGGGGCGGTGGTCTTGGGCTTGTCCATTCCGACCAAGGTGCTCTGCGTCTTGGACATGGCGATGCCCACGCGGGCCGGATTGGCCGCCTGGCTGAGGGCCACCATGGACTGCATCTTGCGCTGCTTGGCCTCCGACTTCTTCTGCATGTCGCTGGCCGTCTTGTAGATGCCGCCGTAGAGCACGAAGAGGATGACGATGGTGGTCCAGTAGTAGCCGATGACCAGCGAGGTGTTGAAGACGGGATTCTGCAAGAAGGGCACCTCGCAGGCGCCGGGCGCCATGTCCCTGTAGCCGATAAAGTGCTCCCAGCCCATGATGCTGACGAAGAAGATGAGGGCGGGAATGATCCAGGTCACCACCACCATAACGATGACCTTGGCCCGCGTGCGCCAGTTGCGGTACTTGGCGGCTATCTTCACCGAACAGAAACGATCGATGGTGATGAGCAGCACGGTGTAGATGGACACCAGGCAGACGGTGTGGTCGACGGCCAGCCACAGGTCGCACAAGACGTTGCCCAGGTCCCAGCGTCCCATGAGCACGTAGACGGCGTAGAAGGGGATGGAAATCAGGCCGATGAAGAGATCGGAGGCTGCCAGAGAGGCGATGAAGTAGTTGCTGGGAATGCGGATGGCCCGCTCCACGAAAAATGCGATGAGCACCAGGATGTTGCCTCCCACCGTCAGCAAAGTGCAGATGGTCAGAGAGGTGGCGATCACGATGGTCAGCCAGAGAGGGAAGGGAAGCACCAAGGCGTCGGAGGACCTATCAGTTTGGGAGGTGCCGTTGCCGTTGTCCGAGGTGTCGTTGTCGCCTCCGCACAGCGACAGGTTACTCAGCAGGCAGTTGACCGCGGCGGCCACCAGGGGATTGGAAGCACTGACCACCGCGGCGCTGCTGTCGCTGTCCTCGAAGCCGCCGTCGTAGGTGACCGCGTTCTCCAGGGGAGCGCTGTCCAGAGAGGGGAAGAAGGAGGCGTTGAAGGCTGGCTCGTAGGCGCCCAGGATGGCGTTCGTTTCGGAGTCCTCCAGTGGGGCGCCACCGCCCAACAGAACGTTGTAAGGGAATTCGGTCTCGTTGAAAAACATGTTTGCAACTTTTTGTGGGGTTTTGTGGTTTATTTGTGGTTAATTGTGGTATGGTTTTAATGGTTTTAGCTTCGGAACTTCGTGATAGTGCCGCACACGCCCCATCTTTTTATCCGATTGTTTTTATCTGAAAAGATAAAACGAAGAAATTGAGTTCATTAGGTAAATAAAAATTTTATAAATGACGTTAACAACATTTTACGCATGACATGAATAAAATTTGTGCGAATATGTCGTCAACAAAATCTGTACGGATGACGTCAAAAAATTTGTATGAATGACGCCAACAAAATGTGTACGAATGACTCAACAAAATTTGTACGAATGACGTCACCAAAGTTTGTACGAATGAGTCAACAAAATTTGTACGAAAGACGTCGACAAAATGTGTTCAAATGACGTCAACAAAAAAAAATTATGAATGACGGCAACCAACAAAAAAAAATGATGCATATAACGTCAAAAAAAATGATGTCACAATTTTTTTTTATGTATGACGTAATTCATTAAAAATTACCCATCTTTCGAACAAATTTTTCAAACATTTGTTCGGACATTTAATTGGACTTTTTTGTTGTTTTGTTTTTTCGGGCAGTTTTTCCCCATTAAGTCTGGGAAGGAAGTAGTTTACGACATAAATTTAGCGTAATCGAGGATGGTGAAATAAAATTGTCGATACTAGTGTCCTCGTATAGCCTATACTCTTTAAAAAAAATATAGCGTACAATAGTTTACTCGTACTACGATAAATATGTTTTACGATTCTCCCGGAAAACAATAAACACCTCAAAAGACGACTTAAGAGTGGAAATAAAGCTAGTGCCCTTGTTTTTAACGCCAGAAAACACATCGAAAGACGCGTTTATTAAAAGAGTAAAAAAGCCTTTTTTTTTCTTTCTCGAACTCATTTTGGTCTCATTCTGGCTTCTGTATTTTTACTATTTCGCTCAGCAGCTGTTGAAAATGACCGGTTCGCAAAAAACAGCAAGCTCGGATTTAAGCTCAGGACGCAATCGGGGTCATAACCCGGCTAATAAAATGCTCGCTCGAGCGGCGCTTTCGGAAAACTGCTCCGTTTCTAGGAGTTAATTAAGATTTCATTCGATTCGGTCAAACAGTCGGTGTATTTCATTTTTATGAACAGCGGATAAAATCCTTATCAGTTTCTTATGCTTCGTCTTACGCGATTTAATGATTAGGTCGGACGCGAGGCCCCATTAAAGCTAAGGCTGGCTTATGCGTAAAAAATAAGAAATGGATTAATGATGAGAAATACACACACCGGAAGAACAATACGTCGCCATATCTTCCTTCTTCTTTTTTACTCATATCCGCGGAGATGTCAATTTGACAAGTTGGCTAACAAATAACGATGGATTCAGCACCATCTATAGGAAGGAATGGAGGCTGCATGGGATGCGAATACTGTATATGCTACGATTCTACTGTACGTAAAAATCTTAATTATGTTTTAGAATTATGATTAAGATAATCAAGTAATATAGTAGCGAAACAAGACAAATTTCAAATTCGGATATTGCAAATTTTAGGTTAAAATGAATGCATTTTCGAGCTCCTCGAGTCTCAAAATCGCTTAAGACGAATTTCGAATTCGAATACGGTATATGTATTACAAATTTTCGGCTTTAAAACGATCGAGTTTTCGAGCTCCCGAGCATTCGCGCTACGTTACGTTCAAACTGGCCTTAAGGCGATATGAGGGGAATTCCCCCGATAAGTTTCAGCACCTTCACATTATCGATGCGGGGTGGGATAATATCCAAAACGAATTCGGAATTCGTCTCAAACGAAGAATTTAAGAATATTCGTCCAGATCTCAAGACGGGGACTAGGAATGAGTTCGTACTATTAGAAATTCGTATAGAGCGAGTTCTTCTTAAAGAGGTTCCACCTCTTGCATCTTGGGCTATAAGGACATCATTGAGTTTATTTTCTTTGATGTTAGCGCTGGTTCGGAGTACATAATAAAAGGAAACAGACGAGGCTTTATTTTTTCAAATCTAACGGCGATTAATTTCTACGATTTTCCAGCTTTTAAGTGGCTCTTAAACGCGTCGAAGTGCAGCGGCTGTTAATGCGCCATTAAAAATGTAAGCTGATTAGCGGTCGTTCAGTAGGCTAAAAAAGGCACGACTATAAAATGGCGCGTTATAGGCCATCTTATATATCGTTTCGATTTCCTGCTGGCAATATTAATAAAAATCGACGCGTAACAAAGTGGAGCGTGTTTAATCGAGGGTTTCACCTTATCTCTCTACTGCTTTTACAACCCAGCGCCAGAGGGCAGTAAAAAGACGAGAAGAGTATACTTGGCTTCGGACACACGACCGACCGATTAAATAATCGGCGAATTACGCCTCGTCGTAACACGCTATCTGACGGTTAGGGAAAACGTCGATGATCGTAAATTTAATCTTCGGAGAAATATGTCCTACTCGCACGCGACTCAAACAAATTGAGTCTTATTAAAGGCGAAGGCCGGCTTTGATATTTTTTACACGGAGCGATGCTTTCAGAATATATCCCCACAGCCCCGTACACACCAACGAAAAAACCAAAATCTGAAAAGCCAAAACTAAAAACCGAAACCAACTTATTCAAAATATTCTGGTTTTCATAATCCAGTTTTCAACAGCTTGAGCGTCCACACCACAAAAAAAACATATTTAGAAATCTTAGCAGACGATCACGTGAACGCGTTTTGGCGTAACTATTATAGCAACACAGTATACAGTGATAGCAATTTCCACAAGTGCGGTGATTTCTTACGGTGTAAAAAAACTTTAAGAAAAAACGTTGTTGTTAAGAACGTTTTTAAGGATAGGTTAGTCATTGTTTTATTGAAATTCGTATATTTATACCTTAATTTTGCGTATTTTTGCGTTACTAACGTCTTGCGTCATGAAATGACGTTGGTAATGCCATGGATTAATAAATGCCATTGGGGAAAGCGTGGTTTCTTCTTACAACTAGAACATTTACTAGTCATCGGTCATTTCATATGAACAATATGAAATGATCCTATTACGAGTAACTAGCAGCGCCACCGAAAAATAAGTTTTGAGTTTTTTTCCTTTGATCCAGCGCTACTGGAACGTACACGAAAACTGAAAAAAAAAAAAAACACCTTGAAAATCGACTTTTGGTTTTATAAAAATGTTTCGTGCGAAACCTTGACAGAAACTTTTTCAAAGAAAGTTTTTGGTTTTCGGTTTTTAATTTTGTTTTTTTCGTTGCTATGTACGGGTTGGCTTATGGTATACGCAGTATAGGCTCTCTAATACGCAGTATTTGACAACACCAAAGGAAAATGGCGGTAAACTCCTATGACGTCAGCTTATTTCCAGAAATAAGTTGCTCGTAATAGGATCATTTTATATTTTGGAAATATATCTGGACATTTGTTCGGGAAAGAAATTTCTACCAATACACGGGGAAATATCGAGCAATAATACATGCATATCCGGAAAGAAGTTTCGGGATATAATCTGCCTCGTGTGTGACGACCTTTCGTGTTACTTTTTCGACCTTTATGGCTAGTGGTTTATAAATACTCGTAGCTTATTTTGGAAACGTAACAACCACAAGTAAGTGCGCTGTATCGCCACCCTTAATTACGTGGAAAACAGTATCACGCATTGAAACGATGTAGTTATTAGGCTAAAGTCAATATAATTACGATTCGTAGATGAGGGGAAAATGCCGATCTGTCGAAAATAGAAACAACAGTTTTTTCATCGCGCAATTGAGGATTTCCCTTAAAACTGTTAATCATGATCCAAATTTAGCAATTTTCAAAAATAAACTCGAAACTCGAACTTGTGTACCTAATAGGCACAAATTTAGGATTGTCCTCGAAAGACTCGGCGAATTAAAGAAAGACCACCGCTTTTCTGAGTAACTTCCCAACAAACTACTTGAGTTACATCGCTAAAGTCAACGAGGCATCTTTCCCATTGTTTGTGAAAATTTTATACATGTACCTTCCTGACTCGTATTATTCCCATATGGCGACTGGTGCAATATAGCCACTAGAATTCCACGTACACTGGAACCTCGTTAAGAAGAACTCACTTTATACGAATTTCTGAAAGTGCGAACTCAATTCCCGTCCCCTACGTCCTAGGGAATTGACCAATAATGTCAGTTTCTTCGTTTATCAACAATACCTAATTAGCATATTACACATTTATTGACTAAAACGAACGAATTTCTGGTGTTCCCGAACATTCAGGCTGCGTTACGTCAAACGAACTTTAGACGATAATATAAAGATGAGTTGTAACGGGGAATTTCCCGATAAAAGTTGCAACACCTTCCCATTCATATACATGTACGTGTGGTAGAATTTCATCCAAATTTCGATGAAAGTAGTTATTATCGTTGAAATAACGTTTTGTCTGACTTCTGATAATACGAACGGTTTAATGGACGTTCCTCTCGATTCGTCTTAACGATGTTCGGCTTTATTAAGAAAACAGTATGGTGGCAAGAAACGTGCACAGTGTAGTTATTGGTTATTGTCAGATTCACTTAAAGCGATGATCGAAAATCCCCGGAATATCGTATCATGACCATGCAGCTTCGAACTGCCTGTTTTGCAAAAATACGATCATAAATGTAAAATTCGTAACCCGAGTTTCCAAAACAATGTACGATATATAGTATAATTGTATAATATTCAGCTATATGTTAAGTAGTTTAAACTTTTGATAAATTTATTTCCCCCCGATTTGCGTGCAGGCATTTATTTTGAACATTTCACCCCACGCAGCGTGATTATTAGATCGTGCGTTTTACGAATCGTATAAATTCCAAATATAACTATCGTACTGACGTTGCGCATGCAGAATGCAAATGTAGTGTATACGAAGTAGGGCTGTTTTATAGCTACATGAATGAAATACATCATTAGTACTTAATGTTAGGTTTTAAAAATGAAAAATGTTCTTTCGGGATTTAGTCTTTTAAATACGTATAATTTATCGTTTCGTAAATATAATGATAGGTGCAGAGATACAAAAAATAGCTACTCATGCGTGAGAAATCTACGAACAAAATCATGGTTGGGGTCGTTCAATTATTACGTAAACCCTCGTGCAAAAGTTTCATTTCACGACGGATGTAAAAATGTGTTCGTTTAAACCGTAGTTCGCATTATCAAAAGTCGGACAAAATGTGACTTTTAACGATAAGAACTAAAGTATCGTCGAAGTTTGGATGAAATTTAACCCCACGTATAAAGCAGAGATGTACGTTTGTAGTTTTGCTTACGGAGCGTCGAGCGGAAGATTTTCCTTTTTTTGTTTGCTTTATACGTGATGACGCAAAACGCGTACAAAACGAAAAAATAAAAAAAAATAACCTTCCGCTATGGGGCTCCGTATGTTTTTGGTTTTTATTCGTGCCGAAACTTTGGTAGGCGTAGGCCCACGATCGCTTTGTCCCACTATCGATAAGTACAACCCGGGTAAAGCCGGTCATACCAGTTAGTACATGAATGAATTCGAAGGTGCTGCAACTTTTATCGGGGAATTCTCCATTATAACGAACCGTTTTTTTTAAATTGTTTGAAGTTCGTTTTAAAGAATGATAACGCGAATGCTCAGAAAATCAAAAATCCATTCATTTTAGCCGAAAATGTATATTATCCGATTTCGGAATTGGTCTTAAATGGAGAAATTACCATTATTCGTCCATACGTTAGGACGGTTACTGGAAATGAGTTCTTACTCGCAGATATTCGTATTAAGGTAGTTGTTCTTATTGAGGCTCCACTGTAACCATTACTGATTATTAAGCAAGTATATGTATCGATCGTGTTATATTAATAAACGAGACTACTCTAGGTTGTTACACACGTATCATCGCAGTATAGTTTGATATCGTTTAAAAATTAAACTTAATGTTCATTATAATAAAATTCCAAAGGGAGTCTCTTGGGAGTTTGAAATGGACGCGGTTTAGAACCTAATTTACTTAATTAATCGAGGTAACAGCCTGTTATCCTCGTTTACTGCATGCTTGTCAATAAAAACGTTTGTCGTATAATGTCATGTTAGGGGTACTCGCTTAACCTTCGCCGATCGCGCTTTGGCAGACGGGAAGTCAAGTGTTCATCATCGACTATCTGCGAAACTTTTGTCCGATTACCCCTGTTATTTTTGTAATTGTTTATTTCGTGAATTTTACTCGATAAATCCAGCTAATCGCGTTGAACTTCGACGAGATGATCAAAATTTGTTAGAACCGATTTTAAGGGATTTGAACGTGATTTCTTCCGCTTAGGAGCGATAGTTGTGGGCATACCGAAATGGAAAACTTAAGGGAAATTTGGAATATTCGGGTAAAGAAACAAAACACAATTGAAACGAAAAATGTAATAATAAGGCGTGACAATTTTATTAGAAAAAGTTTAAAGAGTAAGTTGAACCATAAAATTGAGGGGGACCTAAGAAAATGAACAATATTTGTTTTAAAAATGCATGTGAAAAAAGATATAGATAATTTTTGGTAATTTTCGTTAAATTTATGAGATCATCGGCAGCTAAAATGAAACTTACAACAAACCAACAAATTCGTTTATTTTAAAAACTCGTATCTATAATGCCTGGTATAAAAGTGAACATTTCAATTTTTTGAAATTGTTGTCCTAACGTGTTTCGGAAACATCTTTATTCCATTGATCTGGACCGAGATTGGATAAGTTGCGAAAGCATATACTATAGATGATTTGTTTCCTGTTTCCTGTATGTATATGGGTATATGGATAGATGGATGGATGCATGCATGGTTCCAGGGCCGCGTTTCAATAGCCCACGCATTGCCTGGTTCTGGGGTTGTGGTTCAATAGCCCACCCATAATGCACCGCGTTACAAATAAAAAATTAACTTCACTTCGTCCAAACATGCGGTCCTAGATGAGTGTTTATGATTTCTTTTAACTTCCCTAGGCAAAGTCTGGTTTTACAGCTATAGTTTAGTAGGATAAAATATGCCGAGTATTAACGGTATAGAGAAATGAGGTGAAAAAGATTTCTGCATGGTTAGTACAAATTACGCGGCTCAATAAACGATCGAATAACGAGCTTTGACCTAGCCTAAGATACAGCTACATGTACATGAAAAATAGAATTCCACTTCAGTTACTGCGCTGTAGCTTTCTAAAAATAACTTTTTCATTCTGAATAAATGGAAAGATATTTGACTTTTATGAAACAATTTCTGTCCGCTTCACGAATCCGACGCCCGTTTTCTGATTTTATTTCTCTTGATAGGGGCAATAAATTGCCCACGCGCGATATTATTTCTTCGCAGAAGCGCTTTATAAAAGCGCTATCAAATAACTAGACTCGCGGTTAAATTAGAGGAGCGATCGGTGAACCGAAACAGTTAGCTAGCTAAATCCGATCAGGCGCTTAATTCAATCTATTCTATTCTATCTGGAGAAGGGCTTCGAAAAGGCTATCTAGTTAGGCTTTTAATAAGATAGATTCGGGAAATTACCGGACTAATGGAGAACGCGTTGCCATTTACGAATCTTAACCTTTCCATTAATCGAAATTCGACCATTTCAGATTATTCTAAAGGTGAAAGCCGCTTAATTCGATCAGGTTGCTTCCAGCGATTTTCACCAAAATAGACAATGAACGTCAAAAATTCGCTAAAAAATGTCCTAAGGGGCCATTCAAAAAAGACGATTTCAACATTTTCCAAAAAATTGGTCCGCATTGTGTCCAGTCAATCAGGACCCCTCTTTTCCTTCCCCCATCCGAAGTGAGTGTATTCGGGAAATTTTGAACGTTTTACAAATTTGTATTCGGAAAACGTAAATGCTGTACTCTGAAAAGGTTGAGAATTATGCCAATTTGTCCTCAGAATTTGTAGAAAGTTTGCAAATTTGTCCTCGTAAATTCTTTAAATTCTTACAAATTTCACTCGAAAACAGTTGAAAATGTTGAAGATTTGTACTCAGTAAAGCGTGAAACATATAGCAAACTTATCCTCGGAAAAACTGGGAAATTTTCACGTAAAAAATACGAGAAAACGTAGTAAAATTTGTAAAGATGACCTCGGTAAAGGTAGAAAATTTTGCGAGTTTTTGCTCGAGAAAAATGAAAATTTTGTAAGCTTGTACTCGGAAAATGTTCAAGTTTTCAAATGGACATTGAGCTTTTAGGTTCTTTGAGTTTTCCAGGTTTTCCAGGTCTGGTTTTCTAGGTTCCCCGTTTATTGACTTTTGCAATTTACAACACATCATCTATGCGAGATAGCGCTCAATTTCTCTTTTAATTTGGAAACTGATTTTATTTGGCATTTTTTTTATCGAGTGGACGTCCGAAGTGGTCAAAGCCCCCTCCCTCCCCTGTCCACATTGTGTCCGTGACTCAACGTATTCCCCTCCCCCCACTACCCTCTTCACGAGGACGTCCTTTTTGAATGGCCCCTTAACAAAATAATACTCTCTATATACATGTATGTTTTAAAAATACGTTTATTATACAGTGTATACGTATTTATTTATTTTTAAAATTTAATTTAAGAAAAAAGTTGTAATTAGTGCTCGATATTGCCCGTTTGCTAAAACGGCTGAAATTTGCGGTGAATTAATGCACGTGATTCCATCCGCTGATACATTCCATGCTTAGATGCACGCATGCGCAGCTGTCCGAACGTCCGAGTGCTCGTCCGAAAGTTGCTCAGACTTGTTTCGCGCGTTCTCGTTACGTAGACACATTGTGGAGAATATGACCGAATTATGAGATGATACGATCAAATTAAGCGACGTTTTTTAAGGCAGGACAGCGTTGGGAAAAAATGCGTTCTGTTTGACCGAATAAAACGGCTAACCGGATTAGGCGTCATCATAGCCTTTTAATATTATCTGCATACTCTCGAACCCAATTGTAGATTTTCGCGGTTCTAAGACTGCAAAAATGTGGGTCAATAAAAGCTATACCGGAATAGTTTCGTTTCGTTTCGTTTTTTTTTTGCGGAAATTAACGTATAGCTGAAATTACACTCTCACGGAGAAGAGAATAGAAAGAAAGAAAAACCTTTTAAGTAAATTTGACGCGGCGAAAGTGTGAAAACGAGTTTTGGTGAATTTTGTCATCCGTGAAAATGCTTCTCTTTTCGAGTTTCCGAGTGCCTCTTATTAGAGCTACTATTTCTGCATAAATTGCCTTTTCAATTCAGCAAGCCGAATTAAAAGTAATTTCCATTCAGACAATGAGAATGAAGCGAATGTCGCTTTTATTCCCGGCATGCAGCGCGGCTAATAATGACTGATAAAAATGCCTCTTGTATATTATTATTACGCTTTTCTACGCTAACTGTTAACATTTTAGCATTTCGAGTAAATTGCTCTCTAAAAATGCGAACTGGCTAGCTTTTTATTCGTAGTTTCGCAATTTTGACAATTATATTTAAAAATCACGACGCTTTTTTGCACGTAATTTAAGGGTTACGCGCGTTTTTACGAACTTCGACCGAGCTTTTGTGTCAAATGCGGTGGTAAAATATGTCGCTAATCACGCCGGAAATAGACTTGACGATGTAGCGCCATCTATTGACAGAATCGTTTCTACTAAGAGAAAGACGACTGTAGAACCAAACCTAATAAGATAAATACGTTGGCCTAAACTTTTTTATTTTAAATAAATCTTAAATGTAAAATAATGTCACGATATAGTAGAAATTCATTGTGAACTCGCTTTATATGAATTTCTGACAGTACGAACTCGTTTCCAATCCATGTTCTTATGTATTGACATAAGAAAGTTTATTTCTTCTCGTTGAAGTCACCTTTTGTCCGACTTCTGATAACACAATCGAACTACGATTTAAAAGCACAGATTTTGACTTTATATTTACGAGTTTGGTGTTTAATTAGCACAATCAAGTAGTTTAAATATATTTTCTTTTAAAAATCCGAATTATCGCCATATCAAGTCACCTTTTTGTCCGACTTCTGATAACACAATCGAACTACGATTTAAAAGCACAGATTTTGACTTTCCTCGAAATTCGTCTAAACGACCTTCGACTTTATATTTACGAGTTTGGTGTTTAATTAGCACAATCAGGTAGTTTAAATATATTTTCTTTTAAAAATCCTAATTATCGCCATATCAATAGAAATTACTCGGAATGCATCATAGATGGCGCTGAGATCTTGCAAAAAAGGGTCTATCTTTAGAAAAAAGATGGTTACTATGATTTCGTTTTAAACGATGTAGACGCATCCTATAGACACGCTATTTAGCGAAGCAACTAAGCTAGCAGTGATTGCTCACTATTAAGGGGCAACTCCTTGTTATTGAGGCCAAAATCTTATAAGAGTGGTGTTCATTTAGTTTCCGCAATCATTAAAAAAACGACTGTATGAATTTTAATGAAATTTGTTGGAAAGATTCTTCCATCATTCGTGCACATATTCCAGCAAAGATGGAGTCCGAGGAGCTATAGTGGCTCAGCGGCATTTTTTTAAAACTTTCGAAGGCATTTTAGGAGAAGGAATGCGTGACAACGTTTAAAGTTTGAGTACAGTCGAACCCGGATAAGTAGAAATCCAATAAGTGAAAAAACCGGATAAATGCAAAACATTTAAAAGCCCCGAACTTTTTGAATACGATTTCTACGTTATATTCCCATGCCTTTTCATGTTGAATAAAATTTATTATTATTATTATTATTATTATATAAACCCCGATAAGGGAAAACCTCCTATATGAAAAAACGCCTATGTGGCAATTATTTGAAAGTCCCATGTGCAGCTTTGTCTATATTTAAGACAGTATCAGGGGAAATTCCGCCTCACTGTATATAATGAATCTTTGGCAGCCGTCAGTATGGCGCATTTACTCAAATCAGAATAGGGAAAATTCCTGCTTTTCAGTATATAAAACTATTTGGCAACAGTGAGTGTGGTACAGTATACTTGTGTATGAATTACGATGTAACAAAATTGAAGAAAATCGTGCCTTTCATTTTACACTGTTAAACGGAAGTACCGTACTATAGTAATCCTAGTATAATCACTAGTGCATGTATATGTAATATAAGGAGGTGCGCTCGCCGCTTTTTTGCGTGTATTTTTCCGTGCAGAAAAAAGCGGCGAGTGAACCTACTGCTTATATGAGCCTACTGCAGCGCCGCCCTGTTGGTTGAAGTGATATCTTCTGTGGATTAGCCACGCCCTGCGCTTGTAAACGAATCCTAGGTGACTGGCATTGGCCTTGTGATATAACTTCAACCAACAGGGCGGCGCTACAGTGTTTCCACCAGAACATCAAAGCGCCGACAAGCAGTGCACCTACTTATATTACGTATACTGTGGTATAAGTACATTGTTTAGTATTATGTTAGTCAAAACTCGAAGGAAGAAAATTTCTGACTACTTTTATTGATGTTCCTGCTCATCAACTGTGCATTTAACTGTTTCTCCTCTTCTAATGCTACAATGTAGAACTTACTGCTGAAAATACATGCATTCGCTATAAAGCTTTGATTGTATTTTTTATCAATAAATTCTTTTCTAAGAGATTATTTTACTAATCTGGCCAGAAACTAATCTAATTAGAGCGCATTACACAAAAAACCAATAAGTGAAAAAACGGATAAGTGGAAAACAGTTCGATGCAAAGTCGATTTCCACTTATCAGGGTTCGACTGTAATGTCCGAACGTTTGGTCTATGAGTGGGTTGGTCAGTTGAGAAATGTGAATGATGGTGAGAGAAGTGGATGTTGAGTCACTTGAGTGGCTCGAACAAATGACGAAGGCTTTAACGTTTTTTGAGCGAGGCATACACTCGATGCCAAAACGATGCCAATAAATACTCAAAACAAAATGGGCATTTTTTTGAATAATAGATGACTTTTACGTCTACTTCTCTGCCAAATTTCATTAAAATCCAAACAGCCGTTTTTTAAAACGATTGAGGAAACTTCATTAATGAACACCCCGCCTACTTAGGCCAAACTTAAATTATTTCCACGGATGTTTTTACCCACGAATTACCCAAAAATATCCATTGTCGGACTTTCCTTTCCTATATTCCGAGTGTTTCATTTCCTTGTTTAATCCAAAACTCACGCTGCGCTAAATTCTCTAATAGAAGCGATAAGAACCATCTATCAAAAAAAAAAGTTCAATTATTAACGAAGTTGTAAAATATGACTTTCGGTGGTCTGAGTTTAGCATATTTAACTCATCGATGTAAAATTAATGGCTCATCGAACATTTATGCGTAAACCGCAATTCTCAAAGTTCGCATTATTTTTGGTGGAATCAATAAATGGGGAATTAAGAGGAGGGGGTGGAGGATGGGGGGTAATGGATTACGTTAACTGCGGTGCAGTATTTGGAGCGTCAGTAAATGATGGGGTCGCTAGGTGCATTTCGTAGAAATACGCCAGGAACGATGATGACGCTATGCCTTTTTATTTTCTCCTCCTGAATTATCGCACTCTTTTGACGTAAATTGAAATTTTTGATTTGGGGAGCATTCCCCCAGAGGAAAAATCCATACATGGATATCCATAGTATGGAGAATTGGTTAAGGATATCCATTAGTGTGGATATCCATAGTATGGATATCCATTAGTATGGATTTATTTTTCGTCTTTTTATAAATCCATTTAAAATGTTTTTTTAAAAAAGTTTATTAATAAATTTCAAATACCTTGTGTACCCAGTAATTAGTCCCTACCTCCACAACCCCTATATAATTTAATAATTTTTTGTGAAACTATCGGGAATCGATTCAGCGACTTACTGCCCCATGAACACTCACGCTACCAACTGAGCTATCGTGACTTTTTAAAAGAGGAGTGTTAAAGCTGTAGAGAAGGGACAGCGCCCTTTTTAATATACCGCATTCAAATCTTCTGTAGAATTTACGGAAAATTGCCTTGTTTTTATTTTATAAAGTTAATTGCTTAAAATGCACAGCATTTTTTCCTAATTTTTACGGAAAAATTCCATGTTTTTATTTTACGGGTAAATTGCATAAAAATGTGTAGCATTTTTTCAGTAATAGTTACAGAAAACTGCCGTTTTTTTTATTTTACAGGTTAATTAATTGCCATTAAATGTACAGAAAATTGTTAATGTTCTTATTTTACGGTTAGGTATGCCTTCAATATTGGCAAGAATTTTCCAATTTACGGAACTTATATTAAATTATAGATGCAAATTAATTGGTTACAGAATCTATGAAAATAAAATCTGCAACAAATGTTAATGGATAAAAACTGCCAGGGAACTTGAAAATAACTTTGAAATTTTCAGGAAAAAGTCAGGGAAGAGTGTTTTTTTTTGAAAAAGTCAGGGAATTAAATTCTATACAGTAATGACGATCCAAAATTAATACCTCAACAAGGATATCTCAGGGCCCATTTTCAGAGTAGAAATTTGCAAAAATATTTTCCACATTTTCGGAACACAGATTTGCAAAATTTTCCACATTT
>JAQGBX010000901.1:0-29248 GCA_034698745.1 Megaphyllum sjaelandicum
ATCACTGAACCATTCAATTTTTAAAAATGCATGGAAGGGGGCGAAATTTTTAACCTTCCCCCACCACAGATTTCAACATAGGCACGGCCTATAGCAAGGTAGCGACACGTTTGTAGTAATCCAGAACTGGCCACAAGATGCAAGAGAGGGAAGAAAAGAATATCTTATCTTTTAGTATGGACAACACATACCTTGAACAATAAACGTATTAATCACGTGGCATGGCACAAGAATACCAAAAAGATCACGTAGTCTCAATGTATACATGCATGTACAGTTATTTTTAGTAAAAGCCAAGAATTTGATCAGCTTGACTGCTTGATCCGGGATTTCCAAATTATTTCTGAACCAATTAATGTTTCACTTTTCAGCTTGTCAACCTTGAAGATATTTCTAAATATACTGTAGCCTTCTGAAGGATTTACAAGTGCAAGTTCACTTAAGCCTATAGTTCCAGTAATAAGCGGTGCTTTTAGGAGAGGTACCAAAATAGGTTTAATCATGAATCGTACTATTTCCTTCAATTATTTCGCCAACATTCAATGTTAACATTGATTAGCGGCAACCGGAGTGAAATTCATGAAGTGGAAGATCACTTCCTCGAACGTCCGGTCCAGTTTTTCTCAGTAAAATGTTGTTACCAAACTTTTTTATATTAATTTTTTATTTAAATATTCTTAAATGCACAGTAGCACATAAAAAAGGAAAAGTGCCGCAGGTGAAATATTTGTTTCAATTTCAAATACGTGTATACTGTATACTGTACATGTATGTACCTTTAAATGGAAAGTTATAGCTTTCAAGTTAAGGTAACTACTGTACACAAGTTTTGATGCCTCATGTTTCTTTTAATGGGAGCACCCTTAATTTTACGTCACGGAACCCCCCTTCTTCTCCCCCCCATGGGGTTCAACGGATTTCTATTTTGTATGAATAGTTTACTTATCTTTTAATGTTAGTAAATAACGTGCATTATCATTAAAATAAAGTTTATTTAGTATTCAGAAATGGAGTTGTAATCTCACCATCATTTCGCACACCAGTTTGAGAAGTGATACAAATAGAAAATCTTCAATATCTGACTTAAGAAGGTATTAAGTGAATCAAATAAACAGTATACAGTATCTCGATATTCCGTTAAAACTACGCATCTTAGCTCACCATACAATAGTTGCGGCTATTAAATTGACAGCATTATAATCATACATTTAATTTTTTATAAATCTCAAAATTAAAAATTCTAAGTTGTGTCTATTCTAATTCTAAATACATATACAATGTAGTACATGCTATAACTAATCTGTGTAAGCAGTTTTTATAGTATTACTAATGCAATTTCTGAGGCTTAAATATGCATCTGTACTACATGTGTAATTTGAACATAATGTAATTTTTACGCATTATTTGCAATTTGCAACAAAGCAGTTACATGTACGTCTGAAATGTCTTTTTGGATAGAAAATATAACTGGATGAATAAATCGAAAAAGCTTAGTAAAACAAATAAACAGTAGTACTAATGAGCTGCAGAATACGTCATTAAAGCGTTTTATTTATTAAAGAACAAATGTTAAGAAATATTTGCTCTTTCTCGATCTAGGGAAATTATTTGGTTATAAAAGGTATTTCGCAAGCATGCATGCATTAGAAAGAGTCGTTGATTCATTGATTTATAATTTCCATTCCAATACCATCCCATTTAATTGTACATTTATTCAATTAGCATCAGTAATTAAGTCTCACGAGGCGCTCGCGCATTTTGATCCTCACTCGTCAACTTTGTCATATGTATTTTACATTGTATTCATAACACAATTACGGCGTGATGTACCAACATTGCAAAAGCCCTCCATCCATTCTCTTAGCACAAGATCCCTGTTGGAAAATGTCTTGACTTTTCATCTTTTACATCCTGCCTTTCATCATTTGAACCAGAAAAAGACCATCGGGAACACTTGCTGTTTTGCGCTAATTTAAATGCAAATCACTTCGAAAACTTTCGCGATGTATCTGGAACTCTTTTACATCTACTTTGAATGCATAACATTACCTTGAACCCTTAATCAAAAGGAACATAGTACAGCATATTGAAGAAAAAGAATACCGACGAAAGGAACTATGAGATTTTCTATGTTTCTAATGATTTTAGACAGCTATTCGATGCACAGACGAAAGTACACCAATGAGAAAAAATGTGACACAAACTTTTGTTGCCTAAACTACAAATTCTGCCAGCAAGTTACATGTAAGTCTTCGAGCCAGTACATGTCGATACGATTTTCTCATATTGACATCTGTTGCTCTGGGGGTGCTGCACGCAAATCAATAATTGGTTTAGTCGATCACACGTGTAACTCATAAATAAAGAAATGACATTGCTGGAACACTTGAAAAAACGTCAAAATGATTCTTTGACGTCATCGTGAATGTGTGGATTAGATGTTTATAAATTTGAAACGTACCTAGCTCCCATGGCAAATTCCACAAAAACATCGAATTCAAATCAATCCATGGACATCGTAAATAATACTAGAAATATGATATTAAATTCTGCTATATTTGTTGAGAACCAGAAGCTACATGTACAGTACGTCAAACCAAGGTGACCTTTTCCACTTAGCTGCCTTATTTATGTGTAGCAACAGAATTTTGTTTCAGTGAAGAGTAATTTCATGCAATTTGGAAACATTTATTGCAGTAAATAAATTGCCTCGTGTGTGATGGCCTTTATATTATCATTCGGTATGTATATCAACAAATATGAACTGCAAATCACGCACTCGCACGTATTTACTAGCATATTTGCATTGAAGAATATGCAGGGTCTAAAGTTATGAAAGAACATGCGGTCTGTCACAGTAACATCTTTTTCTATAGTAAATATTGAATTGCTGTCATATATACAGCGAATACAGTATAAAATACATGTAAAATGTTTCAGAAATCTATTCCAAATGCGGCATCCAGCTAGGAAAGGTCGAAAAACGTGCCAAGTCAAAATATTCTAACGTTCTATTGTTATATTCTGATGTTTTTACTTTCCATATGCATGTAACATATCAAAGAAGTTAAACTTATCCGTTTCCGTTTCCGGCTATATTACGTATTTAAATATCTTAACAGTTTCATAAAGTGGCCCTCAACTTCAGGCTAAGGCTACCAATTCGGAAAGGAACTTAACCTTTCACAATTGATGTGTCAGGCACATGTACCTACTGTATATATATGCATTTTGCAAATCATTGAAAATGAAGTCATCTAAGGCTTGTGTAGATTAAAGTATTCTCTTTAAATAAAATTATTCAAAAAAAGTGAATAATTTTGCATCAAATAAATTAACTTTTTCGAATGCAATTTAAATCAATAGCAGTATATGCAGTATACTGTATATGCCCGTGGCTTCCACTCTAATACATTACAACCGAAGGGAAGGACTTGCAAGAAATATATTTCCATCATAAGTAATAGTTGTTGAAAGCAACCTACACTACATCCTACATTACATAAAAAAACTACTAGCCAAGGTACATTTATGATAAATTCAAGTTTATTTTGCTTAAGATGACTTTTGATTATCGTAAATTATATCTGGATTCATCAAATGCTCAGCATAAAAGTGGCTACATCTGTAGCCACTTTATACGATTACTTTATACGATTGTCCACAAATACTCAACATGCATCTGGTAATATTCCAACAACATATTTGGCAGTCTTTATTAACATAAAACAATCGATACTTGTTTTTTCACTATACTTTTACTCACGAAATAGACTCATTAGTTTAAATACGTGACTTTTCATAAATTAGTAAATAAATTTTAATAGAGTTTCAGTAAAATGAAATGTTTGGTTAAGTCTAGAGATGAAAAGATAAGAATGAGGAAAACCATGCATTGGTTTGACATCTCCGGGCGTTACGGGGATCACATAGGGGAAATATTAAATACCGCAAACATGCATCAGGAAATGTGAAAAATAAATTTTAACCTTGCTTTTATTTTATGTAAAATCGTGATGTACATTGCAGCAGCAGGGTTATCGGGTGTAAAATTAATCGTGAGCGCGTGTTTATCATTATGTCCTCATGGCTCGGAATTTGGTCGTACATGTACCTGGACATAACACATAGATTATAGATAAATTTAAATGACACAACCGTCGATGTTTGCATACTTGTTGAGTACGTATAATAAGAAATACCAAAATAAATTTTTCGCATTAAAGTATATTGAAATTCCAAGCAACAGTGCACGTAATAACATGCGCATACCTGTAAGACCACACTTTTTGGGATGACTTCTTGCGGTGACAAATGCATGGCATGTAAAACGGACTTGAAAAACTAGTTCGGAGGCGCAGCCAAACTACAGTATCTAACAATACGACTCTAGCTATGTGAGGAATAAGCATCTCACATCTTGCAAAAATGTCAAATCTCTCTTCTTTTGATAAATTGCATACCGTGTAAACTCATTATAAGAAGAAATCGCTTTTAATACGAATTTATGATAGTAAGAACTCATTTCCAGTCACCGTTCTATAGGATATGGCGAATAATGTTAATTTCTTCGTTTAAGAATAATTCCAAATTCGGGCATTACAAATTTTAGACTAAAACGAATGACCATTCGAGTGCCCAATTATTCACGCTATTTTACGTTACGACGAACTTTCGACAATATGAAAAAATGTAAGTTATAACGAAGATGATGCCCCGATAAAAGTGGCATCATCTTCCCAATCAAATACGTGAGGTATGATATGATCCAGCATGAAACTTTCGTTCATATTGAATTCAAGTCATGTTTTTTCTGACTTCTGATAGTACGAATTTGGCGTCCCTTGAGATCTGTCTTAACGAGGTTTGACTGTATAAGCTAAAGACGTATTATTTTGTAAGTTGGGTAATGATTATACCATACTACGTAACATACAGTATGTATACATGTCAGCTCATCTACTTTTTAATTAAACCTAATCATTTGCCGATACGTTTTCGGCCATGTCCAAGAAGCAACATGAGCACACTGAACCATAACATATTGTATCAGCATGATGCCAAATGTTCCCATTGCCACAGCTTATCAGTTGTTACTTAATGACGTTCACGATCGTTAAATACGTTAATTAGAGTTTGGAATGGCAAACCACCTGCTCATATATTCTGACTATAGCAGTTAAAGAAACGCCTATTGCCACGTACACATTAAGCTAATGGGAGAATGAGACTCGACTAGAACTGCCATTACAAGACTTTACTCTTAATTATCCAATATTTGCCAAGTAATTCGTGGGATTTCGGTCGTATTCCATGCGGGAAAGTCATTCTCTTTATAAATCACAATTACTGCCTCTTTGGCAATAATTTCACTGGACAAGAGTGATAGTTTTACCGTCCGAAAATTACCTACACAGGCAAACAGCTCTGCTCTAATATCCTATTAAAGCACTTTAAAATAACATGAGGCCATAGACGTCGTTTTACATAGTAGAGCGGAGGATATTCAGTATCGTTTCATGAAATTTGGGAAATAAGGAAGTGCTGATAATTAGAGAAATGTAATGGAAATTACATTCCATTAAGTGTCTAATTTCAAGCTTCGCAGCCATACGGGAGCATATGCTTCGTCTTATGAAAATTGTTAACTTCAATTTATTTTCTTGCAGATACTCACTGCAACTCAACTTGGGATACTTTATACTGCTGGCCCACAACCTCTGCTAACCGAGTGGTGTCTGTTCCTTGTCTCGAAATATTTCAAGAACTTGATACTAGCCTAGCACTTAGAAATGGTATGCACTTTTGGCAAGAAGGACCGAACATCCCGTGTCAATAAATATTTTATTTAGACGTCAATTGACATAAACATGTATCTACTGATTTAAGTTTTACTCTATATCCAAAGCCAGTGCGTATAGAATTTGTAACGAAAAGGGAGAATGGTTGTGGGGAAACTGGACGAATTATACAGAATGTGCCAAATTACTAGACGGTATAGAAGAAGAGCCTGAGGTGAGTGTTCTATCTGAATATACAATTTTACCTGTATCTACGGATGTTTTTTAAAAAATGAATCACCAAGTCCATAAAAGTTATTTTTCCTTTGAAATGAGAGAATTAGATAGTGAAGCACTAGTTGCTATGAAATCCACACCTTATATGCAACATTCGAGACAACTAAAAGGATGTCTGTAATACACAAAAGTACAAGAAATGACCCCACTATTCCACATGGTGACATATGTTCAACAAAAGTAAAGCTTTCATGGCGAGATCCAAATATAAAGCTTGCACGCTTGGATACGAAAACACCATGGATTTCCTTTCAATTTTGTACTGCATGTAAATAGATTATTAATGATTTTCTCCAGTTTCCCAGAAATAATCAACGAACCAATTTAGTCAAAACATCAAAAAACATCAGATTGTTAAGATAACAATGTAAAATCCGTCAGGTTCGTTCTTAAAAATGACATAAAAGGCTGAATGTTAATAAATTTGTAACGAATTAAATAAAAGCCCTTGAGCCCTATGAATAAAGATGCATAGAAAAATGTAATCTTCTAGTCAACTCATAAAATACCTTTTAGACAGATTTTAAGAGCAGAAGAAACGTAATAAAATCGTAAAAAACATATGTTTTACGCGTGGATCTGTGTCAGCATCACGTTTAATGTGCTCGGATACGTTTCATGCGCTCATTAAAGTTTAAATGTCTTCTTAATTTGCTAATTATCTGCAAATCAATACACGCCATCGAAAAAGACACACTATGTTGTACATTGTACAGTATGAATAGCATAGATGGGATGGAAACGGTGTTTGCATCTTCAGGCAGTTTATTCATCATCCAATTTATAATACGTAACCCTTAATAAGATTTTTATTTACAATAAACGCCTTGTCATCAGCTGTCACTCTTTCTCTGCAAACGTCGTAGATATCTATTAGTTATTAGAGTAATTAATTCTAAAAATAGGTCGTTGCATATGCCACTTGCAATTGTAAGGGGGGAAACTCTGCCTATATCTGCTGCATATCGTACCCCCGCTAATTGTAAGGGGGGAAACTCTGCCTATATCTGCTGTATATCGTACCCCCGCTATAGAAGTGACACAACTCAACATTTTTCATTTTGGGATAAATACAAGTCTTAATGCATTGTTAAATAACCAGACAATATTGTTGTTTATACAAAAGTAGGGTAGGTTTCATTTTAGGTTCGATTTTAAACTTTTGCCGAGTTGATTTACAGTCGAAACTCGTTAAGACGAACCTCAAATGACGTCAAAATTTGTTCGTTTAAACCGTATAGTTTGTATTATCAAAAGTCGTACAAAAGAGTCAGGGGGATATTTTAAGTGAAAAATTAATCTGCAAGTTAAATTCCTTAGTTAAAACGTAATTGATGTTAATCGTTTTTCTTTTTCCTAACATATGGGGTTATAGACTTCGTTAAGCTACAATTTATTTCAAGACTTAGAACAGGGATTAGAGTTTGAATAATTTATATATGCATTTCAATGATCTGAAATGATCTTGCATGCATACTGTACTTATGTCATGCCTTTTCAAAGGGTGCATTTAGTCTCCGCGAACAAAGTAATCTTTACACCATTTGCATCTTTACATGCGAGCTCGTAATTTCTTCATATTTGTTTTTTCAAAAGGGTATTGTAACGGAATGTTTCGTACGGCTTAAAAAAACACGCTTGAATATGACAATTAATTAAAAAATAAATCGTTGATATGATTATTTGTTTTAATTTTAAAGCTCATCCGGAAAGAATTGACAGCCACACTGGTCAGTTACATCGGCTTTATCGGTTCTCTCATATCCCTAGTCAGTCTCGTCATTGCGTTATTTATATTTTGTTATTTCAAGTAAGTACTACTCAAACTCTAAGGAGCTGCGGTTTAATAATATACCTTGTGATGATCTTATCGAGCTATAACAATTAATTAATGGTTTCAATTAAACGGAACCTTCCAAACAGTGCATACTCTGTGGCATGAAATCGGAAACAGTCAATTATCCTCGATCTCCAACGAGCGTAAATAGCTTACTGGCTTCACACTTCAAAATAAGACGTTGAAAGACTTGAAAATGAAATTTAGAGGATTAATCAGATTCATTCTGTATCTTTCTTGATAAGATTTTTAATTTCTAACAAGTTTTAATTTTCATGCATTGCATTTTACAAATGTATTCGTGTACATTTAAAATTTGCATTTCAACACGTTGTATTATTTTCAGGTCGTTACAGTGTACAAGGCTGTCTGTTCATAAAAATTTTGTCGTCTCCTTCATAATGCATTTTATTCTTATGATCATCCTTACTGAACCCTTCGTTTCCGGAAGAAGAGAGAATTTCAAAAGTGTGGTTAGTTTAACGTTTTTCAGCATCGTAAATGGAATGTTTAATTCAAGAAATATCTTCCAGAAAGCTTGTATTATCAACTTTTATACGTTAGGTTAGAAGCTTGCAGGTTAGACAAAGTTGCGAGCTATTTTTAAAGGGTATATCTCAAGTAGTTCCTTACTAGTCAATTTTAAAATCCAATCGGTATATTCGCGTACATATTGTTGACATGTACATTTCTCTCGATTTCATCAAAGTTTAAAAAATATACATATAGAATGAACATTTAAATTTTGAGTAAGATTATTTGTGTATTTATTATATGTGAGTTAAAAAATTCCCCATTCACTCTAACTATGGTATAGCTGTATCATACCATGTAAAATTTTCGAAAGAAAATCATATATCTGCCAGAAAAAGGGCTTAAAGGAGTTTTTGCTAGGCTTAAATCAGCGATTTTTTTTCATTCTATAGGAATGGTTGTGCAAACTGATCTTAGCCCTGAAGATGTATTCAGTGTTATCAAATGTCAATTGGATGTTTGTTGAAGGATTTTATCTCCACAGTCGAATAACAGTTTCCGTGTTCAACACAGAAGCCCCATTTGGTTTTTTCTACTTGGTAGGATGGGGTGAGAATGCATTGTTTGTTTAGATATACTTTATACTTAGCTGGCATTATTCTTGCAGAAACCAATGAATCGTAGAAGGGTAAAAAAAATCTCAGATAAGCCCATCTGGGGCAATACGAAATTTGCATGAAGGTTGTAATCGACTTATACTGTAAATGCCCCATGGAAGACCAGATATATGCGGAAGTGCTCTAAAGTCAATACCTTAATCTGAAGTTCTATTCCCTATTTTCTGAAAAACTAAATAAAACTAAAACCTATAGCCAAACCAAAAAGGAAGCGTTTAAAATATTTGTTTGATTGCCTGAAAATGAAACTGCCATCAAATATGCATTATCTGTTTCGACTAAAAATTACTTTCAAAATACGTACTTCAGGTTAATTAACCATTATTAAAGCTTATAATGCGGCTATGTCTAAAATTGATATTTCCACTTTGCCTGAAATTTGAGCGAGATGGCATCTATGCTTTAAGCAAGTTGTTATGGACCGAATCTAACTAAAAACTTCAATTGACTTCACGTGCACTCTATTAAGAGTGCACGTTAATTTAAAAATGTAATCTCATAATGGCAATGCGTCATGCATCGTATATTGATGTGCAACATTTAATATACATACATCCAGTTATGGAAATAACCGCATGGCCATTTAAGTTAGTCATATTTGCGAGCGTACATATTAAATGTTGCTCATAAAAATGCAATATATGCGTATATACATGTAAGTGTCTGTGTAGCATTTGTCGAGTCTGAAATTTTTTTCTTAAGTCTTATTTATCATATAGGCTTGCCATTCATAAACATTGTTGTTTGGGTCGTTGTGATGGAAACACAAACGGCGACATTCTGTTGGCTACGCTATTCAAAATCCCACTTTATTTGGATTCTTACGGCACCAGTATCGTTGGCTATGTTTGTAAGTATATATCCATTTCAGTCTCTTTGTAATCTTATGTTACCATCACTCCAAATTTTAGCATAAATAAAAACTTCTTACGTTCAATTATCATATAATATTCCTTGAAAAGCCATAGCACATATTATATACAGTACATGTAACAGTTTTGACAGAATTTTAAGTGGGTTATGTGAAAGTAAATAGTATGAAAATGTTTATAATTATAATCCTTTAAAATGCGTGTCTTTTTTTTTTAAATCTTTGTAAATGATAATATTACATAATTATCAGGTCAAATTTGTTACGAGCGTATATTGGAAATGTAAATGGATATGTTTGCAATATTTCAGATCAATCTTTTATTTTTGATCAATATTGTCCGGATACTGGTTACCAAGCTGCGAGCGAATAATACGATGGAAACTGCTCAAGTGAAGTAAGTAGTGCAGGCCTTGCCTTTGAGCTCATTTTATGCTTCCTAGCAATGAACTACGTATTATATGCATGATAAAAATTTATACATAATTAATTTAATGCGTATGCATGCACTTTATTAATCATTTCACGCTTATAACTCATTCCCCTCAACATTTATTTCTTTGCTTGCTAGTTTCGTGCTTGTGAGGCTCTGCACCAGCTAAAATACATTATTTAATTTGGCCCATTTCAAAAAATATAATTCAAAAACTACCGATTCGATTAGGCATAATGATAGGAAAATTTAACTATTCAAATATATGTTTGAAAGATATGTGAGAAAATATTTCTACCGTTTAGTGAAAACAACGATTTTAATGCTTTTATGTTTTGTATAAACGCTTTACCGATGTTGCGCATTTTCGAGCATCCGTTCTTATTGTAGATGTTTTTTAATAACTTATTCAAAAAAAATTGCTCGGAATATATTTGTCTAATGCATAATATAGTACGGTAATTTCGTTATGCTATATTTGTGCACGAGACGTACAGCTTTATTCGTCTAAATTTGAAATATGCGACATGCCTCGTTGTGTTCAAGCAGCATCAAAATAGCGTCCTTTTTACATCGCCATAGCTTTTTTTATAACCAGACAAAATTTATCTATGATACAATTTAAAGTTATTCAAAACTATTCTATGCACATGGCATTGAGATATTCGTACACTGTAATTCACCGTCAGCTTTTTTAAAAAAAACAAAAAAAAAACACGACAAAACTGTCTGTTTTTTTACGGAACTTGGGGACAGTAACTCCTACAGTCATTTATTTTACCTATCTATGAGGTTAACGGAGGCAGTTCAATGGCGAAATTGGATAATTGCAACTATAATTCTCTCCATGAGCTAAAAAGTGTATTCTGATCTTATCAGTGAAATGAATATTTAACGAATTTATGACAAAATATTAAAACTCGCCTGTTTCATATCTAGCAACAAGCTGCTATTGCTCGTTCCGCTCTCTTTTTATTTTTCATAACGTGCTGCGTTACATCAGCGGGACTTTGCAAAACACGCTTAACGGTGCCAGGTCTTTTGAGCAATGCCAGTCTATAATGAAGTCCCGGAATATTTCAGGCCTGGTGGCAACAAGGTACTTGTAATTTTTAACTTGCATGGTTATTTCTAAGGCCACTAAACTATCAATAAGAAGTTATTTCAAAGCCACCATAAAAATTCTAATAATAAAACAAATATCGCCCACTTTCATGTCTCGAATTTTCCAAAAAAAATCGTAAAATGATAACCGATGAGATGTGGGAGTAAGGACAACATCATCGAGAAAAATGATCCTTATTATCGCCTTTGGAGATTTGTTCCATTTTTATAGACTAAAATGTCCATGTACGTTTTGTGCTATACAGTGGGTGTGAGCATGTACATGTATGTCAGATCGATGGCCGTCAATGGAATTGTTTTCTATTTTTTTTAATCCCAAAGGTTATCGAGGTTACTCGTAAAATTTCCAGTCTTATTTCATAGCAACCATCAAATAAAATAAAAGAGAAAAATCAATTATATCCATTGTTTGTTCCTTCTGTAATTCAAATCCTATATTTTCCCATCTTTCGGTTCTGTTATCTTTAAAAACTTACAACAAGTAAACGTTTTGACGACATCTTTGTTCTGAATAAGAATCATAAATTGGGATTTATTTTTCATGCCTTAGTCTGTTTTTATAACATTTTAAATTGTCCCTTTGACTTTAAAAAATAAATAAATGGCAAGAATCCAAATAAAAAACTTTTGAGCCATCGCATTGTACCTACGGTATAAGAGATTAAGATGCACGACGGAGTAACCATAAAGCTTGAAGTTACAGTATAATTCTTCCATAAATCGGCAATATAGTCAACAATTTATATTACCGGTATTGCGCTTTAAGGCGCTAAAAGAAATCCTGCAACTTGTATTTTAAATATCACTAAAGTTTCCATTCCTGACAGCAGCAATTGGCATATAAGTGAGACTACTGCATTGCAATATACAGTAGTTGTAAAGAACTTTTTTCACAAGCATTTATTTTGTTAACCTCGTCTTTGCACAAAAGATTGGCACGAAGAAATTACATCCCCTTTAAAAAAAACAATTCTTGCAAAATGCGTGGTTTGTAAAAAAAAAGGTTCACCCAAATATGCGCGTTGCATGGGCTAGCAGTCACCAGGAATGGCAAATTTGCAACATTTTAATCGAAAAACGCAGCTGCAATATGCTGATACGTGTATATTTTAATAATTTGCATGAAAGATTGCACCCAAAATAAAAAGGCTGCGAATGGCACAAACAGGATATTACGTTAACACATTTCACGGTTAATGGAGTATGAAAACGCATGTAATGCTTACAGTTCGTGTGCAAAAATTATAATGGTAACGTCTTAAGACACACGTTTTTCAACATTCTTAGTTGTTAAACTTCTATCCATCAACGACAACATAAGCATCTGTAGCTTAGGGAATTTCCATCATTGATTATAAATTGAACGTATAATTTGAGAACCCTCCAGTGGGCATTCGACAAATGACTTTTTTTCAATTAAAATCCATTTTTGCAGGAAGGCTATCAAAGCGACGGCAGTTTTATTTCCGTTACTGGGAATAACTAATTTACTGTTTTTCGTCAATCCCAAAGACAATGGTCATCTTGAAGATGCCTACATTATCATAAATACAATTTTGCAATCGTCACAGGTATGTAATATACGTAAGAGTTTTGTTGGTTTCATCTATTTTACGAATATCCATAACAATAATACATCTTCTTTTATATTTAGGGTATTTTCGTTTCTGTGCTATATTGCTTTCTCAACAGTGAGGTAAGTATTGAGTACAGTCCTACGAACGAAGATACACTATTTGTACAATTACCGACTTGAAAATCGTTGCTGTTGTTAACATTTCCATGTCCTAAGGTGAGATCAGCAATAAAAAACAAGTATGCCAGGCTAATGCTCCAAAGAAACCCAAACAGTCGCCGTTTTGCCAGGAGAAAATATTCCAGAACGTCATCATTCTTTTTATCACAATATGAGGTAGGACAATGTTTGCAAATTGTGAAATATAATTGAAAGGAAAAATGCCAAAAAGAGGCTTATGTACTCTCCCTGCTCGTTTATTTTCATTTTGTTTTTGCAATTATTTTTATTTTAAGCCTCCAGAAAAATAAACTTTCGCATATTGACAACCACGAAAAACATAGTGAGTGATTGTTAAATTTATTTAATAATTTAATTTATATTATAGTTTAATAATACATTTTCGTGTTTTTAAATGTTTATGAAAATATAATGTAGTTTAGCAATTATCGTAATATAAAAGTGGCAAGAAGTTAAAAACAAGGGTGACAGGGGGTGTCAAAAGTTAAAAATTATAAGTACGTAGAAAGATGTAAGCAAAATATTCCCTCTCATACAAGCCTCGTATCCTCGCTACATTGTAGTTTTCACACAATGAAGAAATAATATTCATAATTATATGTCCACATAATTAAAACATTTCATAGATTTAGGGATATGCAGTAATTGTCGCAAATAATTAAAACACACTTATTCACGTCATAACAGATTTGTTGTTGATAGATAATTCCAACGGATAATTTTACCAAAATGCTGCAGAATATGAAACTATTAAAAAATGGAACTACGTTCACCTTCAATTTATTATTTGTATGGTGTAAGACTATGTCTTAACTCTTAAGATCTTGAAGCATTATGCATAGTATACTCCATATGGCATGCCTTTTTTCTAATAATGACATTGATTTTACTTTCAGATCTGCCCAAATACGAATCACAAGTCAGTCAGATCTTTGGACAGCAGCTCAGGGACGCTATGATTGCTGGAAATATTAGGATTATAACAAATCCGGAAACAAATACAAAGAGGGTCATCTGGTAGTCATTAATAAATTATCTTCAACCTGAGATCCATCATTCCGTGTTTTCTCATAAAAAATGCCAACTACCCCAGGCGAAGGCCAACGATGAAACCAAATCCTATGCGGTGTATTTATTACAGCAAAAATCCAAGCATGGAAATACAAGTCCAGAATAAAGCAGCTCCAGTTACATTTCAATCGTAATTGGATTGGCCTTTGGAAAGTGGAAACTATGTATTTTGTTGTTGCGTTCAATTTAAGTGCGCCAGGAGGATCGACAGAGCATTTTGTGTGTTCCAAGTAACAATACGCTGCAACAGAGCGTGTGCGGAATGGTAATCTTCCAGTTTTATAGGTTCAGAAAAATATTTTTTTACGATAGCGTACAATACGTCTGAGCATCATTTTAGCTTTTTGTTTTAAACTTTTTTTATCGGATCAATTTTCTACTTTTCTTTGTAAAACCTATTATCGTCGTTTTGCTTCGCCTCAATACTGACCAAAACTTTTACAATTTTTTGTAAAATCCTTAAAGTTTTTTTTTATTTATTTCGTAGTAAAGGTGATGTGAACGGTGGAAACGAGCGGTAAAAGATGCCGCATGTATACATGTATATGATAAACCACTTCTTGGAAATGACATATGTTATGTCTAAGGGACCATCCTCATTACAGTCGAGCCTCGTTAAGGCGAATTTTAAGGGAAATGAAATTTATTCGTTTATGCCGTACGAAGCGCGAAATATCAGAAGTCAGGCGCGGACATTTCTATTAATCGAGTTCGTCTTAATGAGGTTCCATTGTATTTCGTTTGTTTAACTGAATTTTTAAGGAAATGAAATTTGACTTAGATTAGGTTCAGATAGAACTATTACTTTAAATTACTATGGATCTTCGTAAGCTACTGTTTCGTTTAATGCGCGTATTTGGGCTATATTTGAGCATCAACAAAAACATAGGCAAACACACAATACATAATTGTTATGTGTGATTGCTCACATCCGGGTGACATGAACATCGAGACAAATTGAACCGTCATATAAAATTATTGAACTCACTACATGTACGTACAGTACGCAATAACGAAATTGATCTAAGAAAAACTCTCAACCCAAACCAATAGATTTGATTGCTCTATCGGTCTAGGACGCACAATGCGACCAAATATCATTTCATGACTAGAAAAAATCATTCGTTTTTATAGTTCCTGTCATGTGTATATACTGTATATTTTCATTTGTCATGCTATGTATATAATGTACGTGTATATTTAACGATCACTATCCAATTTTTTCTCCTAAAATACGCAACGAGGCTTCATTTATCGCTTTATTCAATAACGTCAATGTTCCCAAAAAAAACATTTCTGTACATTAACCGACACAAAATAGTTGTGAACTTTTTATCTTTGCATAATTTTCGAATAGAACATCCGTACAACGGAATGGACCAAACGAAATTGGGAATATAGGACGGAAGTTGAACCTGCGTTCGGAATTATAGATTTCAGTGTGCAGCAATTGCTGTATCAAAGTTCATTTTCATCGTCTGCTTAAAGTACTCGCATATTAAAATGCTCAAAACAAGCGATTCATCGTCATTTTATACGTAGACCAGAGATCTATTTTATGCATGCATTCGTATTTATCAATTGCTATGACAATTCCTTGGTCAATTTATAATCCTAAGTAGAACAACTGTACCAAGCCTCTAAATGTGGTAATTAAAAGTGAAATGTTGAAATACAAATTTAAATAGTCTAATTCGCGTTATATTTTCACGATCTATGTGAAAGATTGACTAGCAACCATTCATGTACCAGATGATACGATATAAGTAAGAAGTATCTAGCTCCCAGCACTCAACAAAACCAAGTAGAAAATTGCATAATTTGCAGCCTTCAAAATGGTAAGTTTCAAGAAATCCGGTTTTTAAAACAGTTTTCAATTAATGTAATCCTTTTCAGAAAATTAAAAAAATGGCTAAAGCTATGTCTGATTTCGACAAATTCAGTATGTTACTTGTTTTCAAATCTACAATATGATTCAGCTTCAATTTACGTATCCATTGCCATAGCCATACAAATACATTGAGGGACAATAAAGTACATTTGAGAAAGCTTATCCTATAATAATAGTATAGTTATATTGTTTATTGGAAAAATCGGCTGGGAAAACAATTAGGGAAATTTTAAATTTTCTAAATCAAGTTTGAACAAACAACGAAAAACCAATTTAAAGAAAAACATGTTAATCATTCATTCATCCTTAGACAAAGTTAGGAATCAAGGCGTTGAAAAATGTCTTATGGAGATAACAAAAACCATCAGATAATGTCTTCCTCGTCCAAACAAATGTACATGCACCGTAATAATATAATGACCAAAATGACATAATTTAGTAAAAATCCAAGAAAAAGCAAAACATATCAAGACAAAAATTGCTGTCCTGTCACCCTGTAACGGAATCTGAAGCAAGCCATTTATGCAGAGACTCCTATTGACAACAATACGAAACTAAAAGACTGCATGTTTCTGCGAGGGTATTTCAAATCCATTAAATAATGGTTTTAGTGCTCCTCAGAAACTGCTGCGTCATTCCCTAAACGATCTTGGCTGCGTAGAATTAAGGTGCTATATTTTGCACCTTGTTTTGAAAAGGAATCAGTTTTATGTAGAGGCGCATGTGGCTGCGTTAAATCGTTATGCTATATGTCTAATTACGCAAAACCCGAATTTATTCCGAGAAGATATAAAATTCTAATGGCTCGAAGAAACACGTTTACGCCAAACTTGATGATGCATTTGTGAACTTAGTGTTGGGTTTAAAACAAAGCTGTTAAAGTTTAACGGAAAATAGTTAAATCGACTAACAGCATCAGAAGTGCTGTGCCAGAGTCAATTGACACGAATGCGATAAAATGAAGTAAAAGCACTAAATCAGTATTTAATAAATCCGATTGAATTACCTGTAGAAAGCCATTGGGTACATTATATATCGAAACAGTCTCACTCTTAGCATCATTGCAAAACATAAGTTAAGGTTGGGTCAAACAGTGCTTCGTCATATGACCGAGTAAGAAAATCTTTGAAGTTTTTTGAACTTTTAACTTATTTTTTAACAATGTCAGTGGATGTGAGTCGCATTATTTTAATTTTTTTATATTTTAATATTGAAAATCGCACTTTTTTACAATAGTATTTATATATTTTCAATGATATAATCATGAAATCACTCTTGTACATTTTTAAAAACAGGTAAAATAATTGGAAAAAAATTTCTGGGAAATTTATTCATAAAAATGTAATTGTATTGCTTTTACTTTGGATACTCTAAGTAATTTACATGCATTTATTACAATGAAATCGACTTTTTCTAAAGATTTTCCGGAAATCGTTGGATAGAGATGTTTTAGTATGATAAATTTCCTACCAGACACGCATTTCCAAATATTATATTTTCGATAGTGGGGTATTTACCTTCCAAAACCCTGTATGAAATAACACATCCAGTAATATGTCCAATATTTACAAAGATGTCGGACAAATACAGAGTAGGGGAAGAAGTAGAACTTTGCGGAAAAATACTGTGGATGGTGGTGAATTGGTACATGTAAACAAATGTGGTAAAGATAAGAGCAAGACGACATTTATGGACAGTTCTTGGATAAACGTTAATCATCATGTGTAGAAAAAATAAACAATTTGGAGGGTGTCTGTGGAATCAAGTGAGAATCTTTCGACATCCATCACTTCAAAAAAGTGTGTATGGCTCCGGCAAAATAAATTTCCCAGATTATTAAATTTTTAACACAATTTAATCGGTTTTATCCAGTATGGAGACCTAAAACGAATATTAAAAATACGCGTATGTGATAATATGTATTGCGAATAGGAAATTTTTGGTAAATTGGTGGAGCCCCTCCCTTGTCAAGGCGCCCATATATAGCACCGACGCGACGCCTTTGTCCAGCAGCGAAATAGATAAGAAAATCAGCCACATAACTGATTCTTGTGGGTTAGTAGGCACCGAGGAGGAGAGGCCATTAAAAATCCCTCAATCGAAATGGAAAATTTTGAAGGTCTGGCGTTTTTTTAATCTACATTTAATTTTCAGTCGGCATTTCGGCGCATTAAAACGACACCTATACCTAATGACAAATTATCGTTAATTCAGTATGATCTGGGATTCTGAAAATTACCAAAAGATTGCGGCATGAACCAATTGGAACGGGGTATATCCATGCCTCAACTCGCGACTGCATGGTCAGTACCATTTACATGTACATGTATCTCACACATGACTTTTTGCAACTGGAATTCACATAATGCTACACCGAGTCGAGAGTACACTTAACTGAAATATCAGAACTGTACTTCAAGCTTCGGGAATTCGAATTGCACCAAAAGAAGTTGACATGCCGTCATAAAAGGGCCTATGTATGGATTACAAGAATCCCGTCATAAAATCTTATTTGCATTTAGACTAAAAGCCTTCCGAAGCATGCATTCACCCGTCCAACTTCACGAAACCTTAAAGTAATTCAATTATCCTCAAATACAGGTGTGTAACAGTACTTGTACATGCCAGATCATGTAATTTCGGGAAAATCCAGGGTGTGACCACTGGTGTTGCTCTGCGATGGTACCGCAAGCAATCTGGCTATGGCCAGTTTCAAGGTAATACAACTGAACATTGGCATCGCAACAATTTTAATAGAATGCATTTGCAGTTATAAACTTATAATCACAATTTACAGTTCGAAATAACTCAAAAATGCACGCCAACATACACCACATTCTTCTGAAACCGAAAACCGTTTTAAAACATCAACATGTGTTCCACTGCCGCCATCTTGATATTTCTTCCATAAAGATGGCGACTTCTCGGAGTTACCGTTGGTCCTTCATGTCACACCTCTTCACAAATTTCACCACTAGCTAACAACGATGCAGAATAAAGAAATGAAACTCGAGTTTCATGTCCTTCAGACTGCCCTTAGTTGAAAACAGGTTGTCGAATGTCCAAAGACAGAGAAATGGGGTTTTTCCACTAAAGCACTTCCGTTTTAACCTTAAGATTTCTAAGCATATATTGTCCATTACTTGGAGCGACGAGACGCTTGAAGTTGTAAAGGTTTACTAACATTATAACATATCACTCTCTAACAGCAGAACGACATTGTTACTAAATGAGAATTGAATGATTCACAGGCTTTTAAAAAATTATTGTAGCAAACGCACCATGCATCGAAATTCTGCAACTTTAAGCGATCCTACTGGTTGCAACAAGAAACATGCTACACATTTGATCGAAAGTAAATCTGCTACACGTTTATTCGTACATGTAAATGTGGATATGTTCATGTATGAAATTACATGAAAAGAGAAAATCAGATGTGAAATGTTTCTGTGTCTATTGGCAATAGTTATTGCTTGACAATTGATATATATATATAGATCAATGATTTACTCATATTTACTCATGAGCCTATACTCACTAACTGCAGCTCTCAGGTGCATCGTTTATACATTGTACTGTACGCGTCCATTCCTCCCTATATACGGACCAAAATGCGACCAATCAATTCTATGCCAGTGATATAAACTATCAAGCGATGGCAACTTATATGGTGGAACATACTGTACGTAGACCGAATTTCATGACTGATATCTAAGCAGTTTATATAGTGAAGTACGAGTCATAACCAGTAATACGGGAATGGAAGCTTGCTCTTAAACATCAATTTCGGTTCGGAGTTTCAATGCAATATGCAACATAGTCCAATGCAATATGCAAGATACTGTATATACGCTATGCAATATACCGACTATGCAAATACGCGTTTGCACTGAGCAGTGATGGTATTTGGGCAATTTCTCCTTTTGGGAAAACGTCGATGAGAACATCTGTACCAAAACAGAAGTAAAGCTAGTACCTCTGAGAAAAATCACTTATCGCCCTTAATACAAATATTGAGCCAAAATTGTAACTCCAAACATATTGAAACCACTTGGAAGTTGTGTTATTGCTAAAAAATCAACCTTGAAATAGCTTTGCATAAAACATGATGAAACCAATTCTTGTGTGATAAACTCTAGGGATTTTTTAATCTTGTCCACGTGTTCTTCGCAATCAAGATCCCCCTTACGGAGCCTGCCCGTATATAAGTTAAGTATGTCTATGTTTGCAGGGCAGATAATCCCCCAAAGCTAATAAGACCGATAATTTGTAACATGAACATGTGCTCAGATTATGAAGCTAGTCCGTTACAGCGCTTGTACAATGTGTACATGTATAGTACTACATAAAATGATAAGCTGTAGTGGATGATTTGCATGCATGTCTGCACATCTAGAGGTGATCTGAGAACGGTATACGTGAACAGACATCCCTTCATTGTCCCTTGACGCTGACATTGCCTTGCCCTTTCCAACAACGAAAGATATTTAACAGCATCAATCAAATATAATATGCCTTTTGGGCGTGCATATATCCTGTTATTGCCATGGAGATTAGATGGTGTGGCCTAATTTTTTAAATGTATATAACAAACACTTTTACTACCCGTTAAGATAACAACCCTTAGTACGAGCGTATATAGGTGTAGAAAACGCTTTTTTGACAAGGACGGCTTTAACTGCTTGTGGAATGCCTGAAGGTTCCATCTTTAATACATGTAGATAATTGATGCTCTGTTGACTACTATGTGTAAAATATTCGATAAAGGTGCCAAAGTAACTGAATTTGTAAGTTAGTGCATCGTAACGCAAAGAAATATCGGTCTAACTCAGATTCTAACAAGATACTGAAAATCGATATGGCTCATGAAAATCCTTAGAATTCTAACAAACCAACAACTTTTACAGTTGTACCATTATACTTAAGAAAAAAATGATTATGCCAAATCGGAAAGTCTCAATTAAACCTTGTCCAAAAATATAACTCATAAGACAAGTAGACATTTTAGGCCTATATAAAATTTAATACAGTACAGTATCATTATCTTTAAGAACTTGCAATTAAATTTCTTCCGTGAGTTCCTTTCCAAATTCAAATGAAAGGTTTTTACAGTACTGTACTGTGCAATGTACGATCGTACATGCATATACTCACGCCAGCAGTGGTACGATCATTAAATTGCCTCTTAAAGGCAATGCATTCATTTATATCCAGTAATAGATAACTAACTACATGTATTCATAAATCGGAAGTAAAAAATTAGTTTTCAACCATTCAGTGAAATCCCTGCAAATAAGGTTTAACTTACAAATATATATATAAAAAAATCAATGGCGATCCTGACATTGGTGGATGTGTCAGTGCCACAGTCATATACATGCGCCATTGAATATTAAATGCAATCAGCCATGATTGACGTGGATCTCGTTCAGGAACTATCTCTGAGTTCGTGGCCCGGTTCAATTACTATGCTGATCGATATTATAGCGTCAAATATGAATTTGTTGTCTACCTGAAACGACTTTGCGGAAGTTGATTTCGTTACCTGAAAAATAATATTGAATGTTCATGCAATGTTCCATGCATCATATCAGACAGTTTTATTTTCGACATAGGGTGGGAAGTCAGCTTGGCAAAGCCCAGGCGTTGTGAGGACGGTAAAAAAAGTCAAATGGAATCGCATTATTGTACACTAAATAATACCATGTATCCGATATTCTCTTTTTGGTCACTTAAAATGACCACAACGTTGATCATCACATCCCACTATTTTTTAGAAAATTTTAAAATGTAATCACGGACAATGTAGTATTCAATACTTGAAAGGGTTTTGCAAATAAAAAAACTGTTTTGATGGCATAAGGAAGCTTTGGGGAATTTATACTGTAAGTTTTGAATGCCACTTGGTCCGTGATTACATTAAAAAAAAAAAATTTAAATGGTGGATGTGATGATCAACGTTGTGACATTTGAAGTGACCAAAACGAGAATGTCGAGTTTCCAAAATATATTTATCGGATTTATTATTTCTAATCACAATGCATATTCAAAATGAAGATTCCAATTATTGAATGCATGGAGCAACGTCTTAAAATGTCATCAAACAACAATAAAAGAAATGGAACCGCATGAAATGAACTTAACCAATGCAAATACCCAATTCATCTTTAAATAGCTTTTAATGCAAACGAATTACTATTAATAACTGGGATAAACAACAAATGTGAAATTGCAATACGAAAAAAACGTTGGGCAAACATGCGGTACTATTTCAAGCTAAATACAGTGTCATTATCTGCGAAATTTATAAATGTAGGCCAAGACATACGGGGTATAGATATCCTGCATGAAAATAGGGCCTATACAAAGACATTGATTGAGTCACATATGAAACGTACCATTAGTTAAAATACATTTTAACGATTAGGGTTTACACAAAAGATGGTGATATGAAAGTATTGATGAACTACTTACTATCTACTGTACATGCACGTTTTCTGGAACAGCAAATAAGTTTTGAATATAGGACATTTGTTCAATTGTATCTCGATATTTTTGAAATTTTCTGTAATATCAAACAGATAAAAATTTAGAACTAGGCTGTCCTAATAAAGGTGGTGTGTACAGCAATACAATACATTTGTTAAAATGGCTGCAATGGATTCGGTTTAAGGTCTGCTTGCACTTCGTTATGTGTAGTTTTTCTCTTAAATACTCACGTAGAGGTATGCTATCAAATTTGCAAACAAATCTTTTCAGGATGACTATTAAAATATTCAATAGGTAAAGTGTTATGTTTAAGAATATAATGATACCAAATTTTGATTATCAGCATTTGTCAGTCTAGTTTAGCGAACTTGATCAGGCTCCGCAATCAGGATCGCCTAGATTTAGCGTAGCGTCAATGATAAATTAAGTTTACATACCGACACCGCGTTCTGCAGGGGAACTTAGTTCATGATGTTAACAGTACAATTAAGTTCAATAGTGTAAAACACACATCATTATTCAACACAAATTCCAGAATTGAACTTTTGTCCATTGTATCCTTACAATGGACAATGGACAATACCGTACCCTTTCTTTGATTTTAATCAAATTGATATTATAAGCATGTAAGACAAATTTAATGATAAATCTCCAGATTTAAACTTGGTAACCAACATGACAATATATGTCAAGCTCAACTTCCATAATTATAAATTAAGCAGCACTGTAATCATGAGATGCATATGCCCACGTCTCAGTTTTACTTGGCATTAAATGCATGAACTAGATAGCATAGGGGAATTTACTGAATGGATCTCATCAATTATATATATATATATATATATATTTTTGATTTAGGCAATTATTAAGATAAGTGCATTTATAAGGTAATTGCCAAAAGACGTCATCAAAACAACATGGAAATTTCAGAAAATATACATTGATGTTATTATTCAAAGATCTTTCGTTCATTTTAAGTTCAGCTAATTGACGACATTGATCTGTCCAACGTCGATCAGTTCAATATCATGTTACCTGATTTCTCCGAATATTTCCATATCTACCGTTTCAAGAAAACTAGAGTATTGCATATCCAGAAACATAAGCAGTGCGAAGACCCTGGGGTGAGCTGCTAGGGTACAGCGATGATGCACTACGTGCGAAGTTCAGCACGTCAATTTCGTATTGAATTAGATAGAATTTCATTGAGAAGTTGACAACTTGACAGACAGCAGACTATAGTTTCATTGGCTTTCAAAGCACATGCACTGCTAAAAATACACACAGCGAAGAAACTAAGAACAAATAATGATTAATAGTATACAGCACACTCACAGAAGAGCGCATTAGGGGAAAAAAGTAACTAATACATTATCAATTACTATGAAATCTACTGTCAGTATACTCGTAATTTCATTCTCGTATTTTAGAGACGATCCGGAATTCCGTTAAATATCCAAGAGGATGATCTCAATTATTAATCCTGCAGTAAGAGCAATAAATTACAGTAATTTATGCTTGCTGAAAAGCAATTGTTTTTCTATTCGACAACAGGATACGGATCCCCTACAACATAAAAATTAAGAAACCTCTGCTCTTAATTCATCATAAGAAGTTATCTAAATATAAAATCGACGGACAAGCGCATTATTTCAGGAAAAACACACAAACATAAAAACAGGCTCATTATGTTAAAATCTTGAAAAAACAGCTATTTTATACAGCTGTACATGAGTAAAACTTAAAAGATATGTGGAAAAACTAAAATATCTCAATAAAAATTTAAAATATTTATGACTCATCATTTAACAAGTACGTTAAAAACCGAATTGTACGTTTGAATAAATTGCTATTTTATAAATTTTCTCATTAGTATATAGGTTCAAAAAGGAACAACGTCGAGAGTAAATAGTTTAAGGAATGTGAGGAAAAAACGGAAGATATCTCAAGCAAAATTAGCCAATCTATTCTTGTCATTAATCAAATGATTTCAAAGACTGCGACAACAGGATTAAGTTTCATATATTTCTAGCAAGAGTTAATTCGCATTAAAAGTACAAATATACATGTATAGTTTATGCACTTGTAGTTTTGTACATTTACTGGTAGTCTTAAACATGCATAATGATCAATTTCAAACCACTAAAACAATTCATGCAAAACGTGTTTTAAAACACATTGAGCATGACCGTTTAAACTAAATTATTAAAAGTTAGAATACATGTAAATGCAAACTGTGAAGTTTGCCTACAATTTCGGAATCTGCTAGATGCTTAAATCCAAACGTTTCAACGTGTATTTCCTGATGGTTTCTGGAGATAAGCATCAGCAAAGATCAATACTTGACAAACGTGACTTCACTGATTTTGCTTCAAGGCAATATAAGTAAACAAATATTGATTTCATTTAGTGGGACGATTTTTTTCTCAGAAATGACTACATTTTGAAAAACAACCTATTATGGTTCAAATAGAGGCCCTTCCGGCTAAAAATTAGTTCATGGAAGTGACGAAAAGTTAATTTGTACTTTCAATTTATCAAAACAAAATTCTCCATTACCACACTTACAATGCATTCATCCCTGTAGAATCATGCATTTGTAAGAATGCTGATTTGTAGTATTTTTTTCTCAAGTGTAACATTGGTTCGGTTAGAAAATGAATGTGGGAAGCCATGCATATGCTACTGTTTTTTTATTTTGGTTCCTGTGCTTTTGAGGCGCAGGATAGACTGGTGTTAAATTCGTGCAAACTACTTTTTCCGGGTAAGTGCATTTCAAGCGCATTCAAACTACAAATTTCATTCAAATGCTATATAAACCTACCCAAAATCAAATCAGCAATTTCCTCTACACTGTTAATGCGAGCTTCAGACAAGAAAATGTAACAAGAAAATGCAACCACTGCAATGGCTTATATACATGTACCGGTATGATCAACTTTGTATTCAATGGAGGTCCAAGGAATTTACGACAACTTCCGCAAAACCATTCAAATACTTTAAAGCATTTAAGCATCGCTTATCCGGAAGTCTTTTGCATTGAACGTGATTTCACCGAAGTTAATTTCCGTGTTATTTATTGTTTTCAGCTGTATTCGCCACCGAAATTGACAAATAGTCAGGTGTAATATTGTACACTATAGACACACTGCTTTTTAGTACCCTAAGACATTTAAATTAAGCAAGTATCCTCACTGCTTTGAAGCTTTTCGGTAAATAGTAAAAAAACAGAGCTGAATAAATACATTAACAAAAATAAATAAACCAATAAGTGAAAAGAAGACTTTAAGAGCAAATATAAATTGTGCAGTAATGCATGGAAATATACAGACAGCACGTATTATGTGGGTTTCCATTTATTTTTTCTAGTGACAAAAAGTATAAAGTTATTAGACTAATGGAAGATGGGATTCACCGTAAAATGACATTCACTTTGATCACTCGCATAATAAGAAAAATACATTATACATGTATAACACTACCTCGTCGTAAGGCATCATACATGTGCAAACACGCATATCAATTGTTAACAATATAGACATTCAGCTTTTCAAAGAAGAAGTTCTCTATAAGGAAACTCATGGAAAATTTGGTTGAAGTCTCCGAATGTCTGCAACGTTTACACAGATAAAATAAATGTAAATTATTTCGGATCAGAAAATTGTGTAGGTTAATTTTTTTTTTAATTTTATCAATCATCCGAAAAATCGTTAAACGTCAACGTTTCTGTCATTAACTCTAATAATCAACACAGGGCATGCTTTAAAAAATCCAAATGCCTGCATGGCATGCATATTAATATACAGTCGAACCTAATTTGTTGAAAAGAAACCTCAAGACAAAATCATGACTCTATAATAACAAGAACTAAAGTTTCATCGAAGTTTGGATGGGATATCCTACTCCTGCCTGTACATTAAAGAATGGGAAGGTGCTGCAACTTTCATCGGGAAATTCCACGTTATAACGAACCTTTTATCATGTTCTGTTGTCTAAAGTTCATTTGAACGTAGCATAGCGCAAATGCTTTGAAAATTCATTCGTTTTATACACAAATTTGCAATATCCGAATTAACTGTAGATAATAATTGACACTCCCAGGGATGGTAGCGCGGTTTGTCACAATACACAACATTAACATTATTCGTCCACCTCCTATAGGACGGGGATTGGAAATAAATTCGTACAGTCGTAATATCAGAAATTCGTAATTAAAGCGAGCTCATCTTAATGAGGCTCTATTGTACACACCTTACTGGTGTAGTACAGTATACAGTATTGCTCGTAAAAGCAATTTCAACGACTATCGACCCATTCTTGTTACAATGAAATAAAACATTATCAACGATTTCACGGATTTATATTGATAAAACCACTGCATAACGGAACACATGATACACTCATCGCCGCGAAGTTGCATCAGGGTTCTTGACCATGCTTTTGTTTGGACAAGCACAACTGGTGCAAACAGCATAAACAATATGACAGGAACACACTGTACACTATTTTGTAGTTTTTAAACACTGTCAACAGATGGCAGAAATTTCATCAGCAGAAGTAGCACGAATGGACAACTGCGTCAATCCTATCGTCATGAATCGACCTTCCCAGTCAAACCTGTCGGATATTACGCATTCGACCATTTTTTTCCAATAAGGCTTCCGGTGGTTCACCCTGGCGCCAATAATAAGACTAGTATACGTGCTGCATAGTTAAGAAATTAAAAAAAACCACACGAATCTCTAGCAATTAAGCCTAAGTGTTCAATTAGGCCTGATCGTGAGTGATGTTTTTGCTCTTTTCGTTATTAACACGAGGTTTATTGACTTGGCCACCAATGCCACGGGATAAAGCAACTTCCGCTTAACGTTGCAGGACCCCTAGCACTATAGCGGTGAATGGCACCATAACAGCCATTCGTGGACGGAATTAATCCTTTGCTTTTGTTAATTTTAGAAAGAAAGGCAGCTAATTACATTTGTCTGGAATCGAGATAGCTGTAACATCAGATGTTGCAGGCTGCTGACATTAATTCTCTGGCATCAACCAGCTAACGATAAGACACATCTCGAATCAGAAAGCTAGAGCCACGATATCCATCCAAACTCAAGGGATATATATAATACCACCACCATGTTTCAATAACGTATACTAATTCTAACCATTAGAAGATCCCTGATGTTGCCATGTGGAAGCTCAAAAGGGGAAAAGTAGGAGGGGCTTCAATGTCTCCCAGTCAAGAAGAATTTCGAAAAACTACATGTATGTCCTTTTGGGAAATTGAATAGTCAGTCGCATTCGTGCGCTTTATAAATATATGCATGAACATTTTCAGGGAAGAATGTGAGTGGACATGTATTAGTAATGTGCTACGCTTTTAATTGTAGTCCATTAGACATAATTACATATACATGGTGCTGATGCCATCCAGTGCCACCAAAGCACTTGTAGGAAAATTAAATTAAATTAACAGCAATTATTTGTAGAGCATGAAAGTGTGCCAACCCGTTTGGGATACGGACAAAATAAGACTAATTTAGATGATAAATTGTCTTTTATATGGAAAAAGCACGTTTTGGCTGAACAATGCATTGTTGATCTCCAACTTAAAGACATGAGAAGAATGACCTTCTTACAACAAACATGGATTTATTGTGATCATTAATTGTACGCTTTGCTAACCCTTTATGAAAGTCTTTCTTCTTGAGGCAATTTAACTTTTCAGGAAGTGCACGGAACTGTCCGTAAAGAGGATCGTTCTCTAAGAAACATCAGTCGGAATCGATTGCCTCTTTTCCGGGATCATTTCCTCAATTCATCAAAAAATATACGCTTTGTCTCGGAGGCGGTCTTGAGAAAATTACATTACTTAGGCAACCCCAGGCATAGCATAATGAAACAATAATTGTCGAAACCAAGAAGAAAAATGGCACTACGTGTGACTAGTGACTATTAGGTGAGTATTGGTTTCTTCTCGTGGCAAATAACTCTTCCAATTACATGTACGTATCCACAATGCCCCTGGGGATTCTTCAAAGTTGGATGGGCTTTATACTCTTACATTGAGTTCCGTATACAGGGTGACCCTGTCATTGTTGAATCGAAACATTTGAAAAGAAAAGTTGAAATGAACTCGAAATTTACATATGCATCTACCATTAACTTTTTCGTGAGCAAGCACGTGCTTTTCTATACAAATGTGATACTCAAAAATTCTGAATTCTTCTCGATTACAGAAATTTTCAGAAAACGTACCGTATTTTCACGACTATTAGACGCACTTTTTTCATCAAAAAATTGCCTCGAAAATTCAGGTGCGTCTTATACTCGAAGTTAATACAAAAATGTCCATTACAAATACAAAAACGCTCTCGATGGTTGTGAAGACCATCTTATATATGAAGAGGATGACGATAAAGAAGAAGAAGAAAGTTTAGATGACGATTTTCAGAGACTTCAAAGGTCAATTTAGTTTTATAAACTAAGATTTCATTTAGTCTGGCTTTGCAATCTACGGTAATAATAAAAATGGTAAAAATGATATTTT
>JAQGBX010000902.1:0-29239 GCA_034698745.1 Megaphyllum sjaelandicum
CCCCCCTTCCCGACAAACACACATACAAACCCAGCCACAAAAACAAGGTGGACGCGTTTTGTATTTTATATATATATATAGATACGTGGAGTAGGATTTTTTCCAAACTTTGAAGAAACTAGTTTTTATCGTTGAATTCAATATAATACGAACTACGGTGTAAACGAACAAATGTTGACGGTCATTAAACACGAGCAATTCGGGGTAAATAACGCGTATTTGCTCGTCAAGTTGTCTATAATGCTTCTAATCTATAGTGCACTGTATGACATGAAGGAGATTTTCGTACATATACAGTGCAGATGATTGGATTTTCTATAACCGTATATACATTTCACGTTGACTGTTTAGCTCGTTTACAATTTAAGACGATACTTTTTGCGTACTCATAGTCGATCTATTTAAAAACGAAATCAATGGTTCGGGTTTTAAAAAACTTGTGTATAATAAACTGATTTTTTTTCATCTCTCGCAGGTATTCGAGTCATTATGTAGACGTCGAAATCATGCATTCAGCACCGGTAAGCTCTGTATTCATTCATTGAATTAGATTTCTGTTAACTTTCTATTTCGTTTAAAAGATTTAACATTCAAGATTTGATTAAGTGACTTTGAACAAATAAACTGATCAGAGGGGGGAAAAATAGCTCGATTCCTGGAAAAATGCCATTCGCAGCATATTTTGCCATGGTTCACAGTATCTGCGCAAAATGTTTCCTAGACCGCGTAGCCCTAGGTTTTCAATGGACCCCTGCACTTCCGGTAAATAAGGCGTTGTTGGAAAACAAGGATTTCTGTAAAAATTACAAAATATCTCGTTTGACGATGCCTCTTTACATCGTTGAATTCGGAAAGTTTTTTAGTTTTTATGGTTTATACCGACTTCTGATAATACGAAGTACTAGCTATCATGGAGGATGAAGTCGTAAAAATTATTAATACGAAGTACGGTTTAAACGATAAAATGTTGCACCTGGAAACCGGGCACCTCCGCATTACTTTGCAGTGTGTGATTGCCCACGTTCGGGGATAAAATATGCTAAATAATATGGATTTTAATGTCATTTATTGCAAGAATTCTTCCATCATTCCCAAACATATTTCTACATTTTTAAAAGATACGTTTAAAAAATTGAACGTGTTTAAAATCGGTGCGCAAAGATGGAGTCCGAGGAGATAGTGGCTCAGCAGCGTTTTTTACGCAGTGCTTTTGAAAGCATTTCTGGAGCAGAAATGCGTGACACGTTTAAGGCCCGAGTAATGTCCATGTCCGAACGTTCTTTATAGGAGTCCATTGGTCAGTCGAGAAATGGCCGTTGAAAGTGCTAAAGACGCACGGTGAGAGAAGTGGACGTGCAGTGGCTCGAATCTGGTCCGAGGCTGAAACGTTTACTGAGTGAGGCATACACTCTCCCAAAAATGCATTTTCCAAAATGGACATTTTTTCGAATAACGGATGTCGTTTACGTGTATTTCTCAACCAAATTTCATTAAAATTCATACAATTAAAATAATCCATTTTCAATTTATTTTTTTCAAAAATGCGTGTGTGTTCGAAGGTGGGAGTGTATGATTATGACTCGACAAAAGCTCATATTTGGGGGAGAGTGTCGAGTTTTTCCGCTTATTTATTATTTAATATCGAAGTTGAATCGTGTTGGGTGTGGAGATTGCGAAGGTCGTTCGATTTGTGGAAATGCGAGAGGGATGATTCCCCGAAGTAGGGTCTGATTACCCCTATTATTTTCGATTCCACACTCCGCCTTTGCCCCACCCGAACGGAACGAGAGAGCCATGCAGCCATCAATCCGTTATTCCGATCGGAATCGATCAATGATGATGGCTCGGATTTTCTAGGTTAATGGTAACATTGCCTCGCGAGGGCGCAATGACGTCAACCTTGACATTTGACTGCGTGGGCGTCCGCTTCGAGGCCGGATGCGAGGAGGGCGTGGCCGGAACCCGTCGTCTTTCAGCGGCAAACGAGGCGCACTTGTCAGGCCGCGTCTCGGACGATCGGACGAAGCACCGGTCGCCATGGAAATGAGCGAATTTGCCGAAAAATGATAATAATGCCCGGGCACGTCCTCGTAACAACACCATTCGTAGGTGGAAATCAAAAGCGACAAACTCGGACGTCAACTTGCTACAATTGCAATTGCACCAACTGTTTAAAGAGCTGCCTCGCATTTTGACCAATGTTTCCAAAACAATTTTGGACTTCTGTCCCCTTTTAGAGCAAATATTTCATCATTCTCATCCTCTAAGGGGTCATTCAAAAAAGATGTCCTCGTGTAGGTGGTGGAGGGGGGAGAGGGAGGATGGGTTGAGTCACGGACATTATGTGGATAGGGGAAGGGAGGGGTATGACCAATTCGGACGTCCACTCGATAAAAAAATGGCAATTAAAATCAGTTCCCGAAGTAAAAGGGAAATTGAGCGAAAAATCGCGTAGGGGATATGTTATAAATTGCAAAAGTCAGCATAGAAATTTCAACATTTGCGACCTCATCTTTACAAATTTTTACACGTTCTCTCGAAGACAAATTTGCAACATTTTTCACGCTTTCTTTAAGTAAAAACCTTAAACATTTTTAACTGCATGTTTTCGAGTACAGATTCGTAAGATTTTCAACAGTTTCCGAGGAGAAATTCGCAAAATTTGCAAAAAAAGGGGAATTGAGCGCAATATCGCATAGGTGATGTGTCATAAATTGCAAAAGTCAGTAAACATGGTACTCCCAGTCCTGGATAACCTAGAAAAGTCAAAGAACTTAAAAGCTCAGGATCCATTTGTAAACTTACAAATTTTTCCCAGTACATATTTGCAAAATTTTCATTTTTCTCGAGCATAAACTTGCAAAATTGTAAACATAATCTGGGGACAAATTGGCTAAATTCTCAACCTTAATTCAGAACACAAAATTCACGATTTTCGAGTACAAATTTGCAAAACTTTCAAAATTTTCCGAATACAATTTTTTCAAGTTTCGGACGCCCGAATGGGGGGAGGGGTGGGTCCTGATTATTATTATTATTACCTGGCTTTGCCTAGTTTGCCTTGACCGGACACAATGCGGACAGGGAATGGCCTCGATGTTTAGCGTGTTTTTTGAGATTCGTCGCCTATATTTCGGTCAAAACCGCTGGCAACCAACGTGATCGAATTAAGCGGCTTTCGCTGTAATTAATTGAACATCTATTCGAAAATGTTATTGCCGTCCCCAAGGCCGGTTAAATGGGAAAGTTTGAACCGATGCGCTAGCTGCCTGTTACAAAACCGACAACACGATTACGTTTGAAAGAAGGGTTTGAACAACCTTCACCTATAAACGTATACATGATCACGTGTCTACTTTCCGTATAATTACTATTTACGCGTTGCCCCGTCAACTCGCGTCGTAGAATAGTGCTGACTAGAGCGAGTTTTTGTTTATCAATTTCGTTTATTTTCATTTTTCACGGCACATTTATTAAACGAAAATGCCAGATTGATAAATACGCGTGTTTGGATAAAATGATGACGCAACTGGCGCCGTTTGCCATTTTGCGGATGACGTCATCCCAGGTTCGAAATAGATCTAAATGCGGAAATTAGCCGCTGACATTTTCCCAGAAGCCAAATTCTCGTTACAGGTGAATCTAATTCCGAGATGCGCCTGAAAAGTAAATAGCGGCAGATGAGCTAAACGTTTTCAAGGTCTGTTTGTTTGCGCAGTTTCTGCGACTGCGCACAACGCTCCCGTCCCCGCCCAACGTCATCGTGACGTCATCGAACGCCATCTTTTCACATTTTATGAGAAAAATTTGTTTACGTCGATGAATTGTTCCGAAAGGCCAAAGGATGATCGATCCGCGGTAGGTCAAGGTTGAAGGCCTCGCAGAAATGTACTTTCGTACTTTGGCACTTTCGTAAATCGTATCATCGGTAATTGCTTGCTTTAAATCATTTCATTTCTTCGTTAAGCGAAAGGTCCTAGGGTTACTTTTTTAATGTCAAAATGCAACTCATTATACTGTTCTACTTCTAAATGAAGATGTAATCTCGGTGGAAGGAATGTGGAGTCTCATTACGACGAACTTATGTAAAACGAATTTCTGATAGTACGAAATCTTTTCTATAGGTCCAAGTTCCTGGGGTTTTGGACGATTAATGTTAATTTCATCGTTTAAAAGGATTAAATCCACAGTTTGAGCAGCCCAAAGATACAGTATATTATTTTTGAAGCCATGCTTTGTCTGAATTCCGGTAATACGAACTAAGCTTTAAACGAACAAATGTTCGTCTTCCGTGATTCGTTTTAACGAGGTTCGACTAATAACGCGAAGCAATTACATATTCTTTATGCTGCGCTTATAAATTGTTATGTTTTATTCTTAGTTTCGACCCCTTGAAAATATCTTCGCATAATTTTTGTATAAATTTAAAATTTCCTGGATTAAACAATCGATCGAAGCAGACGTCTGAAATTGTGCATTAATCCAAGACGACATCTTTCGTCATTCATAACCTGTTGAAGAAGTAATAAACTGCACTGGAGAGTTGCTCGAGAGTCAACTGTCAGTTCAAAGAGCCAGGAAATCTGTTTGCCAAAATTATTATTCGCTGAATCCCCAGGTTCTGGTCAGATGATCGGTCAGTGGACATCGCACCTCACGCTCGGCGACATCTATTTTTCGTAAACGCTAGTTGTTGTTTTTTCTAAACGTGGTTTACCTTTCATTTACCTTCTTGGCCTTTGTCTGTTTATGCGCGTCGAAGGTTGAAGCGCTGCCTGCCTGATAATCGTGACCTCCGACCCGACTAACCCCGGGCCAGCGGGGGCGAGACGACGAACAGCGAGAGGTCCACGATGACAAACAATGAGGAAACCAGAAGTGAGCGTTCATTACGCCCGCCACGTACCACGTGGACGTGCAATTCCTGGTAAAGAAGACTCGTTGTAGAAGAAGAGGAACGTGTCAGTCTGAGATTAGACGAAGCAGACGACGCGGTACTCAGAAAACGATAAAACTATATGACGTGTAAACATTAGGAAGATTAATAATGACATCGGCAAACAGATTTCCTGAATGTTTAAAACCTGAAAGTTGACTCGATCGGGAGTACTGCACCGATATAGCTACGGTACAGTGAAAGCCGCTTAATTCGATCACGATGGTTGCGGCGATTTTGACAGAAATAGGCGATGAACGTCCAAGTGCTAATTGTACGAAACACGCTCAAACTTGTTTCGCGCGTTCGCGTTTACGTAGACATGTGGAAAATATGATCTAATTACGCGAAGAGACGGTCGGATTAAGCGACTTTTTTCATAAAGGACAGCGTAGGAAAAAAAATCGTTCTGAAGGCTTTGATCCAATAAAATGGCTGACCGGATTAAGCGTGATCGTATTAACAGGCTTTCACCGTACCAGCAAATTTCGATCGGATGAAGTCGTCATGCATTAAAATTCGGATGATGACGTCATAGCTTAAATTATGTTGCGGATGACGTCGTATATTAATTTTGATGATGAAGTCAAGCATTAAAATTTTGATGATGGCGTCATTAATTTCAATTCTGTGGATGACGTCATTTGACAAAGTCTGACGATGACTTCATAATTTACTATACAGCCATACAGCATCAAGTGGACTTCTACGTGACAAAAATGGTGGGAAAGAACCACTATATCTCTCAAGCTCACTATGTGTTCTCAAGGAACTCGAAAATGCATTCGTTCTTACCGAAACTTCGCAATATCCGAATTCAGGAATTCGTCTTAAACGAAGAAATCAACATTATTCGTCCATAGGCATTGCTCCCTTACCCACCAACCAACCAACCAACCATACTTACTCTAGGACAAAGACTCGAAATCAGTTCGTACTATCAGAAATTCATAATAAGCGAGTTTTTCTTATAACGAGGTTCCACTGTAGCTGTTTTCAGCCAAAAAGAAGGGGAAAAAAATGGCTTTTCTCGGGCCGTACTGGCGAAGACAGCCCCGTAAACGGCAACTTAAAATTCCTGGTGTGGGGAGCAATTTTTCAGGGGGTAGAAAACAAATATAATAAAGGGTTGTTTCTCGCGTTTTATCGACCGCATGCACGTGCAAAAAAAAGCCAAAGAAAGATACTTCTGGTTTAGGGTTAAAAAAGCGAGGCTATTAAAAATAATATAGGCGCTTTGGGTGGATAAAAATACTAAAATATTAAAAGAATCGGCTGCTGCAGGAATGCGGTGCATGACAACGAGTTGAATTTATCGTTCGTTAGCCAGTTTTTGCCAAAAACCAGCTTTCGGTTTAGCTCCCTTTTATACGTTGCGTTTAAAAGGCGTGCCACCTGGTGGACGACTACGCTAAACGTGCTTTCGTTACGACCAATTAACACGTAAAAAACACAATCTGCTAAATAAATGCATCGGACAGTCGTATGGGAAAATGAAAGTGATGAGAAATTAAGGATTTCGTGATTTTCTCACGCGAATTTTTCGAGATCCGAGTATCTGTCAGGGTTCCTACAGACCTGGAAAACTTGAAAAAGTCAGGGAAATTCAATGTATATTGATGTTGTCACAATCCGAAATTAATACTTCTACCAGGTTTGCTCAGGGCTCATTATCAAAAAACTTCAACATTTTCCGAGAACAACTTTGCGAATCATTCAACATTTTCTGAAAACAAATTTTCCCGTGCTAATTTCGTAAAAATGTTCAAAATGTTTTTACGTTAATGTTGATTTTTTTTTTCAAAATGATCATTTTTAAATTTTTCACAAAATATTGAATATTGTCCCGTGTCGATTTTGCAACATCGTGGATGACATTGGCATACGTTAATTTTGACATAGTCTCGGTCAGGGAAATTTGTTTAAAAACCTGGAAAAGTCAGAGAAGTTGAATGTGAAATTTCTTGTTCATTAACTCCATAAAGTTATTTTCAAACTTGAAATCTATATCTTAAGTTCTTATAATTGAAGTCATGTTTCGTCTGACTTCCGATAATACGAACTACGGTTTAAAAAACGCGCAAATCCCCATCTCCCTCGAGATTCGTCTTAACGAGGTTCTTCTGTATAGTTTATAAACCGAATGGTTGTCATTAACATCGAATGGGTCACTGGTAAATTCCACAAGTTCATTAACTTCGTATAAAGTTATTTTCAAACTTAATATCTAGCCTTTTTTTCCACCGTAGTTTCAGCATTTTTACGTGGGTGCCGCTTTTTATCGACCATGCAGGAGGAGGACACTTTGCATAATTCCAAAAACTGTTTGATCCACGAACAGGAGGCCATCCCAGGCCTCGATGGTACCATCCGATAAGGGGGGCATTGCAATTTGGCTGGGACGAATCCTCATTTTTTGCCGATGTTATCAATGTCCTCACCTGTATTTCCGGAAGTGCGTGCGTAGGAGGTGCCAAAACGATGCGATTTTTAATTACGTCCACCGATGCGTGTGGCGCGCCTCCCAACGGGGATTCCCCGTAATGTGCGACCCAACACATTCCGTGGCACTAAAAAGTTCCGAGCGTACTTATCGCGGGTGTTTATGGGAATCCAGCAGCAGGGTATCGCGTGGCTCCTTATCGAGGGGAACCGTGGCATTTTGCATTCTGTTGACATCCAGGAGATAAAATCCTCATCTCACGCTGATGCGGGATGCCAGAAATCATGGAAAAATATATCGTTAACTACGTCCCACCACCGGTCGTAACTTCGTGGCCAGAGTTTTTTCGACCTACCCCTACGGTTACGGCGCTCCGATAGTCTTTTTCTTCGATGGTGATAAAATGTCTGCCAACAGTCATTAAACTCAACTCGGAAAAATGCAAAATGTGCATGGTTACGGTCGAGCTGGAAAAGCTAGAAAAGTCAGGGAACTTGAACATGTCTTTAAAGGTCGGGGAACTTGAAAATATCTGGAAAGGTCAGGGAGCTTGAAAATGTCTGGAAAGGTCTGGGAACTTGAAAATGTCTGGAAAAGTCAGGGAAATTTAACGTAGTAATGTTGTCTCGATCCGAAATTAGTGCTTCTATATTACAGTAGGCCTACGTGGTTAGCTCAGGACCCATTTGCAAGTTTTTTTTACAAAAAATCCCTGTACAAATTTGCGAAATTTTCAACAGTTTCCGAGGACAAACTTGCGACATATTTAACGTTTCCTTAGTACAATTTGCAACATTTTCATTTTTGTTTTCGAGGACAAACTTGCAAAGTATTCCACGTGTTCTGACTACAAATTTGCCAAACTTTTCACTCATTTCAAAGAAAAAATTCGGAGGACGAATATGCAAAATTTTCACTAATTTCAGAGGACGAATATGCTACTTCTTTAATTTCAGAGGACGAATATGCATAATTTTCACCAATTTCAGCGGGGAAATCTGCAGCATTTTCACTAATTTCGGTGGAGAAATCACACCATTTTCACTAATTTCAGTGGACAAATCTGCAAAATGTTCACGTTGCAAACTTTGTAAAATTTTCCCAGTACAAATTTGCAATTTTTAACAATTTCAGAGGACAAATTTTCAAAATTCTCAACCTTTTCAAGAGTACAAATTTGGAATTCAGCGCCTTTCACTGTATGAATCTAATTTAAAAATCTTGAATGTATATTTTGTGGCTAAGTATTAAAGTGAGCAATGAATTAGTTTGAGCTAAAGGGAGGCACACTATCACACACATACTTTTAAAATTGTGCAGCGAGAGGAAAGGGTTGAAAAACTCGTAAATGGCTGGCTGCGTTAGCCTCCGTACGCGCATGCGCTTTAGTCTTTAGACACGAGTTTTTTGACTTGACTCATGACTCGTATTTTTAACTCTGCCTCCTTCGTTAAAATAGATGTTAAATGCACGCTCGTGTATTTATAAGCAAACCTATATATGTAATGCCAAGAGCAGTGAACTAAAAAAAAACAAAAACGAGCTAGCTGTGTTTTTCTTACCAAATACTTCATTAAAATGCAAAACTTGAATGCGTCTAATCGAACGCAATAACTCTTTAGTTCCGGAAAATTGCTTCCCTAACCATTTTGTATGCAAATTTCACAATTTTTAAACAAAAATAACATTCCTGACGACTGCGAAAGAGGCAGGATCATTATTGAACCAAACTAATTGCATTTAATGAGGAATTCGGATGTTTTTATACGATTTAACAACGCCGTAACACCATCGAGTGAAAGTATTTAAGAAATAATCCAAAGAATTATGGCTAATTATATACGCTAAAAAGCCATTAAAAATTAATAACGAAGTACAAGTCAAAAGTGAAAAAGACTATCTATCGGTATAAACTTATTTAAACATTGAAAATTTCAGTTATAGCCTATTTCCTTAAGAAGAACTCGCTTTGTACGAATTTCTGATAGTAAGAAGTCATATGAAATTATTTAAAAATTGCAAGAGGTCTTATGAACATATTTAAAAATTGCAAATTTCAGTGATACCTCCTTAAAAAGAACTCCCTTTGTACGAATTTCTGATTGTAAGAAGTCGTACGAACTGATTTAAACATTGCAAACTTCAGGAAATAAGAATAACTCGTTTTATACAAATTTCTGATAAGTAGAGTCAATTCAGTGAAACCTCCTTAAGAGTTGAGAAGAACTCATTTTATACGAATTTATGACAGCTTAAAAACTCATTTCCAGTCAACGTCCAAAGTTGTGGACGGATAACGTGTTCGTCTTACTTCTGATAATACGAACTACGGTTCAAACGAACAACTTTCTCGGTACTTCGTTTTACATCATTACAGCATTGACGTGCTGAAGCAATTCTTCCACCCTGGAAGTCCGCCCACCCCCTCAGCAGGCGACCCGAGGTGGCGCTGCAGCATCTCTTCATCGTCCACGGTCCCGAAATTCGGACTTGTCTCCGCGCATGTACCTCTGCTCGTCACCCACCATCGCGGGGCGAGCTGACGTAGCAGCGGGTGACCTGCCCTAACCAGATGGGTATTTTAATCCAAAAGTCAAAGGGCGTCGACGCAGGGGCACCGAGAGGGAGCCCCGCGACCGCCTACTGGCTTTTCGGTTGCGCCGCTTAGGGGGAGAGAAGGCATTGTGGCCCACGTCTCCCTCCCCATCTACCTGGCCGGTGATGAGTGCGCACCTGGACACCGATTGAGGGGGATCCTAGGGGTGATGACGGTGGAGGAGGAGGGGAGGGGGGAAGAGGGGGTAAATAGGAGCAAACTGGCATTTCGTTGCTCCGAAAAAAAAAGCCTCCAAAGGTCACGGCGAGTGACCTCCCAAAGCGCCGGTGTGGGACGAGGGAGTCGTGAAATGCTCGGAACTCAATAGGCAGGTAGACAAGGGGGTGGAGGAGAGGCAACGATGCAAAATATAGCCGAGGAGGCCTCCCCCACCCCCCGGGCCTCCACGTGTGGATGCACGCAACGCTGCGTGCATAAATGCAACCGTGTATTTTAGACGTTGTTGGCCCCGTCCTTCAGTCCTCGTTGTGCTTTTTTTACTACTTTTTCCAATAATTATACATTTCGCAGTTGTCTTTCGTATTTCCCAGTTAATTGGCTGCCTTTTTCTGAGAACGGTTTCCACCGGCCTCTCACAGGTTGCGGGGTGCGGACCCCGCTCACAACTCTTTTCACCCCCTTCCCCCCGGGGATGGGCCGCGCGCACGGTAGCGCCCCCCGTGGCAATGACGGCGGTACCCGCAGCGTGGTTATCGGGGAGCTAATTATCCCCCACCTCCACCCCCTGTAATTGGAGTTCTGAAAGGGTCAGTTGGAAAGGGTTGCTCAAAATGTACCCAACATGTGGAACGAATTTTTTATCCGGGCCTGATTTTTTTTTGCAAGGGTGGAGCATCCTTGATCAAAAATACGTACTTTTTAAATGCACGAAACTTTTTTTTTAGCTCTGAATTATCTGTAGGGGTACTCGGACGGACGCTTTTGCGAATTGCACTTTGGCTGTCACCCGTGCGTTGGAGAGTGCATTCCTAATTGAATTTAAGTATGCTCTATACCCGTGTTTAAAACATGCTCATATTTTGAGTGGATTTTTGTAATCCAATTAGCGCGTCGATTTCGTGTGCCCACGTGACTATACACGGCTGTCACGAAGGCTTTCACGAAGTCACGTGTGAAAAGGAATGCGTTCATTGGTTTGTAAACGTGATCGCGCTGCGCGGCTGCTCAAGTGCGATTCGCGAAGCTTTTTGCCTGCGTTGTTTTGCGAAGATCTGAAAATACGAGAAGTGTTAATTAAGTTTCCGCAATCGTTAGAATAAAGGCTGTATTGATTTTAATGAAATTTGTTGGAAAAATTCTTCCATCATTCCTGGACATATTTCAAACGTACCTTTATGCGTTTCAAAAAAATTGCACGTGCTTATAAAATCCGAGAAGATAGCAGTGAAAATCGCACAGTGTTTTAAACTTTAATATTTCCCAGTCTGTTTTTAACATTGCATAGTACGTTTTTACACTTTGAAAAGTATATTTTTAACTACTTGTATAAAATTGCACAGTCTGTTTTTAACATGTGCATATCATTGACTGTTTTATGCAAGAAGTTTTTATTAACTTCAATCCAAATAGCCGAGAATTCGTGAAATGAAACATCATGAACAAATCGTGACAAATTAGATTACCCAAATAAACAGAAACGGCCAATTATAGCTATATAATCCTGTTCTAATACAGTGAAAGCCGCTTAATCCGATCAGCCATTTTTAATATTCGATCAAAACATTCAGAACGGATTTCTTCCAACTGTATATACTGCCCTATGTTAAAAAAGCTTATTGTGCTTAATTGTTTTCTAGCTTAAATGTTTTTATGCTTAATTCGATCATCCCATCGCTGAATTTGATCAAATTGCCACGTGTCTACATAATGCAAACGCGTGAAACAAGATTGAAGAGTTTTCATACAAGCACGGACACGTTTGGACAAACGCATTCCTTGCATCTAAACATCTGATGCATCAGCGGCTGTACTCAGATTATCGCTTATTTCGATCAAAATCGCTGGAACCTACGTGATCGAATTAAACGGCTTTCACATTTAGTCATGTGAATTTAGTCTCATATAATAAAATATATCTCGCTAACTATTGTTGCACCTTATCGTTTGAAATTATCGATGGAAAAATCTGCTCGGAGCCAGGTTAATGACAGTTGCACCATCATTTTAAGAAAGCAGACAGCAACGGGTGGGAGTATAGAAAATCATTGGCCTGTGACTGAAATTTACAGCTCCAATTAAAATTCTTAGAGATTAGAAATCTACTAGACAAGCCTGAAACCCAGTGTTAAATTCCAACATCAGTCGATGGTAATTGATGCCCCACTAAATCAACGTGTTTGAAAATTTCAAAATCTCTGACCGTTCGTTGGTCATAAGCTAAATATCTGATCAAATGTTGAAAAACAGCGGGAAAAGTATTGACTTTTTCGCGTGAATTACAGCATGTCCGAAATGATAAAGTATGAAATTTTCTTTTTTTCGCCGGTACAATTTCGATTAACTATAGAAGAATTTTTTTTTAAATCTTCGAGTTTCGTGTAGATGAAAAATGATAAAAATGAAAATTTTGCCTCGAGTACCGAAAATTAATTCAAGCTGACAGTTACTGTAGAAGTGATGTTATTATCATCGAATGGAATAATCAACAAATGATGGATATCGCGTATCTAAATTCAACTGGTGTCGACTTTAAATTAAAAACTACATTTTAACCTTATTCACGTCGGCTATTATCACTACATGGTGCTTTTTGAAATTGAAACCAAATTTTCTACACTTCGACGATTTGAAAAGCCTAATTTCAAGTCGGATCATTCCCATTCGTTATTTATCGAACTATCATCAAAAACGTGTAAAGTATGCAAGATTAAAAACAGACTGCGCAAAGTTAAAAACAGACCGAGCAATCATGGGATGTTAAAAATTTAGCGCAAAATTTCAAAGATTGAGCAGCTTTTCTTTCAAAATCTCACAACTATACCAAAAATTGGACTATCATTGAGGTGATTTGTAAAGTCAGTATCCTACAAAAAATAATTATATCTTCAATTTTAAAGAGATACGGTGATAATTCTTTCGGATGTCCCTTAAAGTCGACCACGAGCTATCCGGAAACCATATTCCCTGTGACCTTGAATGCCGCGTTCAAGGTCATCTATTTTTCAATTCGGAGTTTTTTTGTAGATATTTCAGAAACAACTGCAGATATAGGATCCTAGTGTAAATTGGAAAGTTGTAAAGCAATGCCTAATTAGTGTAATAATGTTGGCTTAATTTTTTTCAAAACAAACCAAAGCGCTATGGAATTTTTTCTACAAAGTGACCATTATGTTGTAACCAATTGATAGACCACACTTACTGGAATCATGCAACATGAAATTGTCATAACAAAATTATTTTTTTGGTTCTATGCGTGCTGTCAGTGTAGGCCTACATTCGAAATGATCATTATCTGCCAATGTGGTTGTCTTAAAACATGGTTATGTTCCACAATTGTAACAAGTCTAAAGTACCGTTTTTTTGCAGTTTAGAAAGCTATGGTGTCATGTAGATTCAGCCTGCACATTGTATGGTCACTCGTGGTGAAAAAAAAATCCATTTACAGTAGCTTTTGTTTGTTTTGAAAAATATGAAACCAATGTTCTTTTTTGTCAATTCTTAGCGTGTTTTTTGACATTCATCGCCTATTTCGGTCAGCTGCTTATTTCGGTAGAAATCGCTGCAACCAACATGATCGAATTAAGCGACTTTCACATGTATATAAAATAGAAAACGCGTCCATCTTGTTTGTGTCTGGCTGGCTGGGTGGGTTTGTTTGTTTGTTCCTACGTTGTGGGGCCTTTTGAAAAAGACGTTTTCGTCGGACGTCGGACGTTTTGTAGGGGAGTGGTTCATTTTGAGAAAATTCCCGTTTCGAATGGCCCCTGATGACTCACAAGCGCTGCGAGCGTTAACTCCATGGGGAATTGCAAGGTCATAAATCGTTCTAACCATTTCCCCCGGGGCCATGAAACTGTCAAAACATTCCCCCCCCCCCACCCCCCCCCCCATCGAGCAAGGCCTGGTTTTTCCGCTAGTTTGCTATAATTGTCATCGGGATTTGTGTCAAATGTGCGTAGGTGATACAGAGATGACTTTTCCTACTTTTCCTATACGACTGAGACCAACTCTGCTTAAAACTTGAGTGCAGACGTCTGACCACAGCATCTACCTGTTTTATCTGCAGTGGTCTGAGCAGGCGCTGGGCATTGGCGTAGCATCCTATCAGTCTACTAATTTTTTAATTGATCCGACCGAGCATTTTTTTCTTTCAAATCTTATCTAATTCCGAACGTCCTCGGGGCCAATGCAAGAAGATGCATCGGCGAGTGGGCGAGGGGCTGCGATTTGAAATCGGCGTTGTTGTTTTATTTATTATTATATATAAGTATTTTTTTTACTTTTTTTCTGGCAAAGGACGAGGTTCGTTTTTAATTGGGTCTTTAATTTAGAGTGCATTCATCCCGTGATGGTGGCGCCCCGTTCGCCCAAAGTTGGTTTTGGAAAGCGTTTTATGTCCGCCATGGCATCAGAAGTGGACTCATTAAGCCCACCTTCCTGTTTTTTCCTCCCGCATAATATTAATTGACATTTTTTTGCACCCCTTCTTGTTCCCCCCCCCCCTCCTCCTCCTCCTCCTCCTCCGAATTGAGCCTAGCTTTCTCATGTTTCTTAAGTAATGAGAGGCTAACTAGTTTTGATGCTGAAAAAAGGCCACTGCCTGAACCTTTTAACTTGTCACGAGCCTTTTCTTCCACCTGTCCGTTGCCACAGGGGGCGCCTCCTCCGCGGCTACAGGGTGTCCCCGCGCACGATAAGAATCAGGAAGCGTGCAGGGTGGTCCGAACATCCTCATTTAGCGAGAACTTTGAACCGAAGCAGTTTTAATTATTAATCAGCTTGTATTTTGTAATTTGATAATGTTGCGCGCTAATGGGGAATTTTTGTGTGGCCGGCCCGCTTCCAGCGCCTAATTAAGGTTGCTGTAGCGGGGGCCTCTTTGGTGCACCGATTTTACTCCCAAAACACGGCGACAACAACCTGGAAAAGGCTGCGTTCACGTTGGACTTGTTTTTCAGTCGCTTGCCACTGGAAAACCAACTATACAATGTGAGGCATAAGTTTGTTAAATCGGCGCAATTGTCGGCAGGAGGCGCAATTAACAAGACTTTACAGACCAATGCCTTACTTTGTAGTTGGGTTTCCATTGGCAAGCGACTGGAAAACAAGTTCTGCTCCCACATAAAGTCAGGAAATGTCTGGAAAAGTTAGGGTAGAATTACACTGTACTTAATTTGAAACAGTCAAGGAAATTCAACGTATTTCGTTGTCAAGATCCAAAATTAATGTTACCACGTGGTTTGCTCAGAGCCCATTTGCATTTTTTTTAAATTTTATAAGTAAAAATGTGCATAATGTTTTCAATTTTCCGAGGACACATTTGCAAACTTTTCGTTATACATATTTGCAAGATTTCCAACCTTTTGCGATAAAATTGCCTGTACAGTTTACCAGTAAATATTTCCAAAAATTTAGCAGTTTTGAGGTCTTAGTATAAATTTGCAAGATTTCCATGCAAACTTTTCCAGCAAACATTTGCGGAATTTTACACTGTTTTTGAGTACAGATTTTCAAAAATTTTCAACAGTTTCCGAGTAGGCCTACAAATTTCCAATATTTTCGACAGGTTTGGGGTCTTATTGGGAAAGATTTCTAAACTTTTCCAAGCAAACATTTCCGCAATTTTTCATTGTTTCTGAGTACAGATTTGGAAAATTTTCAGCAGATTCCGAGGACAAATTGCAAAATTCTCAACCTTTTGACAACGGGCACTGCAACCATGCACGCATGATGCAGATGTTGATGTTGCAATGTGGGCCTACACCTATTACTTCGTGATGTTTTAACATTTGTCAAAGTGCGAAATTACATTTCAGCAAAGTATTATGACTAATTATCGCCTTCATATGCATTTCAATTATAGCACATCCTTTAATTAGGCAGATCTGGTGCGATTCTGATTGAAACTCAGCATGCACGCTGCATGTCTAATGTGCAATTAAAATGTAAAAAATACATTTCATTTCGATTTAGTTAGCATATTTTCATTAACATATGGAAATTGTTATTTTACGTATTTTAGAGTATTTTTACGGCGTTTAATTGATGTTAATTGTAAACTATTAACATATCTCGATATTGGTATACCGCATTTTTAATGCCGGTCATTAAGATGCAATTTCGGACTTAATATATTCGGACTCACAATATAAGTGTATATGATTAAGTCGAACACATGCGTGCAAATGTGCGTTAATCAAAAAAACAAATCAAATGCCATTTGCAATTTTATGATCACACATATTACAAATGCAAATCCTAATAAAGTTACGGTAGCCCGCTTAAGTTAAAAATGAAAAGAGAAAATACCCCCCAAAAATGTACTATCTTTTAAAAAAATCCGTGCAGAAAGATCTCAATTAATTTATTTTTAAAAGCATCTTTGTTAAGCTTTTTCGTGCTTTTTACTATGCATTCAAAGCATGTGACATCATTGCTAAAAATATTTTGTAATTGGAATTTTCTAAAGAATATATAGGCTACCATGCGTCAAACATATTTGTTAGTCGATTAATCAATCAAGACTATCGACTCATTCATGATAAGAATATTGATTGAATAGTCGGAAACCAGACTATAGACTGAAATTTTGATAGTATTGGACACTTTCGCAACTTTTTCGACAATTTTCGAACTTTTCACAATTTGGAAATTGTCGAAAAATAACCAAACTGCCAAAAACTATTCCTAACCGTCGAAAAATTCGGGGGGATAATGCCTCGCTCCTTGGCTAATTAGTCATCAATTTTTGTTATGACATGGACATACGACTAAAACCTTATTCGGATACAGCGAATAATGCTAGTATGAACGCTATACAATTGACGATAAACGACTAAATTAGTCATGTATAATTTAAGAATGACCATTTTAGTGGTCAACATTAGTCACTAGCTGGAAGGCCCGGCTTTTTCCGGCCTTTACTTACCGATGGCGATCGAGTGATGCGACGATGTAGCCCTAATGAATGGACCCCCATAGCGGAAGATGATTTTCTTGTCTTTTCGTTTTATACGCGTTTTACGTCCTCACGTACAAAAAAAGTAATCTTCAGCTACGGGACTTCGTTTGACACAAACATACATCTCTTCTTTAGATACAAACATGTATACAGTAGATGATTGAAAACTTATTCGACTACATTTTCAATCGTGACAAAAATTGACGACTAAAATAGTCATGCCCATACAACTCTGGTGTCAAGTGCAACTCTACGCATATTTCCTAGATGCATTGGCCTCTTTATGAGCCTTTCGCCCGCCAAAACGCTTTTTTTTATTAGTCTCGATTCGTGGGAGACCTTATCAACGTTTTGATTTTTTAACTATCCTGCCATTGCGACGATAATAATGTTTTTGTCAGCTGATGTTAAGTTAGTAGCTCGCTCGGCCGAAATTGACAAAAATGTGTAGGACTGTGGCATTTTGGGATAGGATCAAGTACGACCACTTTTCACCACCCTCTCAGAATGTTGGTTTCGTTAATTCCTCCGTCTTGTTTAATAACAAGAAGTTGAGTGGGGGGATGGGGGGTGGAAGCAACTTTTGGCACACAACCTGTTTTCGGGGGCACGATTAAATTTACTGCGGGCACGTACACAGTAGTTGGAAGAATTATTGGAAAATTTGAAAATTCAACTCCTCCCCCTATCATTGGCTCAAGTTTTATCGGAAAGGAATTTTGATTGAGCGCAACAGCGATTTAAATAAGCAGTCCGACAACTCTGACTAACTATAATTAGAATTAAAATTTACGAGGAAGTGAGCTAGCGAGGTGGGTGCAAAAACGAAAAAGTGGACAAAAGCGCGGTGTTTCGCTTCAATTAACATTACGATATACCAAATTTCAATAATTTCGCCATGGATGGGCGTCACGAGCTCCTAATATGCGTTACACGTTTTACATTAAAACCCTTTTGTGCTACCTGATTTATAACAGACCATTTTAATTAATTGCACCGAGACTATGTGCCTAAGCGCCTATAACGTTGAGCGATAATTTACCCCAAGGATTTGCCGCCAACTTACTCCTCAACTTGTATACCTTAATTCATGAGGTTCTTGTTTTTTAAATTAATTCCTGAATGAATTTATACGAGTTACCATTCCAAATGGCAGTAACGAGCGTGTAAAATTGCTAAGAAAATGATGGATTCGGTGAGTAATTGTCACTCTTATTTTTATAATTAGGCCATGCTTTGATCATTAAAAAAAATTTCCTCCACTTCCGTTCACATGGGCTCGCTGCTTCGGAATGTTGGCACCATGGGACTTCTGTCCACTCCGTAGAACAGGTTTTAGCGGACTTTCCCTTCAAATGCAAAAAGAAAGTAAAAAAATGTATACGGTGAAAGTCGTTTGATTCGATCATGATAGTTCCAGTGATTTTGACCGAAAGAGGCGATGAATGTCAGAAACTAAGATAAATAATTTCAAAATAACTTGCTCTAATTAAATATATAATTGTACATACATATATGTACACGTACTGACATATTTTTTAAATTATATTTTAAAAAAAAGTTGTTAGTATAGGCTCGATGTTGCCTGTTTGCTGCAATAAGCTGAAATTTAATTTTCTAAAATACACGGTGAAATTCATGGGAGTCCATCCGCTGATGCCTTAGATCATGCACGCATGGGCCTTGTCCACTTAAACGTGCCCGTGTTTGTATGAATTAAAGCTGCTCAAAAAACTTATTTCGCGCGTTAGCGTTATGTATAGACACGTGAAAAATATGATCGAATTATGCGATTAAAGGACAGTATAGGACGGCATCCGTTCTGACTGTTTTGACCAAATAAAATGGCTGATCGAATTAAGCGTGACCGTATTAAGTCTTTCACTGTACATGTATATACACTGTATAGTGTCATATGACGCAGACTTGACTGACGTAAACCTGAAACAGGTCTTTTGATAATTTACGAGTCAATTTAAATGCGTCCACAAACTATGGAATAATTATACGTGCAGAATATAATCGGAGGAATTAATACAAAGTAAGTCAAATCGGGCTTGGAGCTCGAATCACGATGGACCCCAACATCGTCAATTAAATTAATCAAATGTTATTTCCCTCAGTTTATGGCTAACCTTCATAAACCCATTTTGAAATGCAATAAAAGTGAAATTTGCGAACATTTGCATTAATAATCGATAAAATATTATTCGAGGGCATAGTATGCATTAACGACAATTCAAAAAGGACGTCCTTAAAATTTTTCTTATAATTGGACTCTCCCTTACCCCCTGTCCTCATTGTGTCCGGTCAATCAGGACCTCCCTTCCTCCTACATGAGGACGTCCTTTTTCAATGGCCCCTAAGTCACAGCGGTATATGGGTTGAAAAGATCTTTGATCTAAGGTCCAATCGATAGGAACTAATCATTGATGTCAAAATGTGAATAAACACTCGACATACAGTATCCACCTTATCGTACGCCCCATCAATCATTCGACACGTATTTTGATAAGCGATTTAAAATCGCATTTTGATCTTTGTAAAATAAATGCAAGTGTTGGTCCGTTTTTGCTCGTTAACACCGATTAAGTTAATGGGAAGAATGGCGCACCCCGCCCTCCTCCATGCGCCTGATTTGCAAATGAGGCATTAAAAGGAAGCATGAAAAATGGGCCAAGAAATTCCGGGAGCACCTCTCCCGCCGTCTCACCTCGCGGGTGGCTTCGACGACCGAGATGTTGATAGAATCTTAAACGATGGCCCTCTGAAGCAACAATTCCGAAGTTGGCACACGGAGTGGCCTCTTGCATGCATGGGGTGTGCTTTTAGAGTACGTGTCAATGTTTGCCAGATGTCCGGTCACTTTTCATCACTCGGCTTGTTTAGCGAATAAATGACGGAGCGGACACTTTGAACGTCTTTGCATGCCTTCTCAAATTCTTGACCCTTTGAATCCTTCGAAAAGTTGGCATGGCCAGGCACCAGGGTTGTCGCCCTTGGTGCGCCGACACTTTCATCCACCTCCGATTGCATGGGCGATGGACTCGAGTTGCTGCTTGTCATCGTTTTGTCTTCCCATCGAGAATATCGATGTCTTCACTTTGGACAATTCTGAAGAGATCGTTGAAAGCTCGCCATCAGTGGCTTTTACCACTGACCGAACAAGTGGAAGTAATACTGCGGTAGGGGTACTTACTATAGGCAACACCCGCTTCGAGGGAACTGTACACGTTCATTACTAATGCCATCACCTTCTGTATGAAATGAGGAAATGTTGCATCATCATTCACTTCATTACGTTTCAACCTTACACGATCGTTAGAAATGATCACCCGCTTCAAGAGAGCTGTAGGCCTACTTATGCCGTCACTTATAACGACATTACCTCCGAGAATGTTGCATCATTCGCTTTCGTTATGTTTCAACCTTACACGATCGTTAGAAATGTCTATTTTTGCTTAGAATCGCGGATCCGCGCACATTAATGACGACTTTTCGCGATCATTCTGCGCATGCTCGTGCAAGTCGTTGCGCACATTGAAAATATTAGTCAGGAATGCGTGGCCCGCGAAATTTAAATAAGTGTTTTCTATGGGGACAAACCTATATGTACATTGTCGATACTAATGACCAGATTAATGATAGGCGAAATAAAATAAGATCAATAAAATCAACTTAATAAAACTCAAGAAATCATAAGAAATGATCTTGAAATACATCCACCAATTCAGTCTTTAATAGGAGTTTTGGGTCAGGTATTTTACGAATCGTACTTTGGCAGTCGTAAAAACACGGGTGCAACGTGAACATGCCATCATTGGTTAAGAAAATTCACTCCATATTAGAATGCCTGAATTAAATTAAAGTAATGAACATGGACAATGCACTTATACATGTAGACTGTAATACATGTAGTAGAAAACCACAAAACCAAAAAAGTACAGAATCATCATGTCCAAGGGTTAAAGCAAGATATAACGTGACTCATTCGTTATTTGGTCACTTTTTTAGGTACATTAAGGGCAATGTAAAAATTGCAAAAAAGACACACACTGGACACTGTTCACGATAGACAGGTGGTCACTGGTCACTATACAGAATTTTTTTATGAAGGAAATGTGCACTAGATAAACAATACACTAAAAAGTGGTCAACATAAACAGGTGGTCACTTTTCCAGGTTTTACTGTATATACGCGAAGCAACGGCGTTTCCTGAGTCCGGCTAATGTGATAATTTTGTTTGAATTTTCAAGATCCCACTCACTCGTTGGACTCGAGGTTGATCTCGGACTCAAGTACGCCTGCAGAATGCGGTCACTTGCTCGAACCTGATTATTTTCCGTGGGAGTTTCTTCCACGCTCTTTTGGTCATTAGTATGTACATGTATATAGATGGGTCCATGGGATGGGGGAGATGCAAGAGCACTGACCGAAAAGTGCATCTCGCAAATCCAGCTTTTGCTACTTTTTTTCTTTACGAAATTAAATCATTATAAGGTTGAAGTTAGTAAGAAAGAAAAAACTGCCATGCAACCAAAAAAAAGCCATAAAAAGTGCTCTTCGTAAATCTCTTCAGAAGAGCCAGATGTAAAATTACTTATTGCCGGAGGAAAGTTTTCAATCAACTAACAACACTTGGTAATACTGTTACCATATAATATATGCTGTGGTCAGCAGCCATGGCATAAGTATGCATATTATGTTCACCTGCACATATTTAAATACGTTCCTGACTTAAACACGCGATGTACGTTTTCAGAGAACTCGAGCTTCCCACATTCTTACGTCTCGAACCTATAACAACTTTTCAAACTTTTTTCTTTTTTTTTTTTTTTTTTGGTGCCTCAAAATTAAAATTTTAATTAGGATTGCAATCTCGATATGGAAAAATATCGCGTTTACAACTTTGTCAGCTATGGGAGTGATCTTTTTTTTTATATTCCGACGTTTTGAGAATATTTTAATTTGATGCACTCATGCTGAGCATTAGGCCTACCCATCAAACGTCCCACCGAAAGGGGTCGTGGGAGCGACCACTTTGGGGCCATTCAAAAAGGACGTCATCATGTATAAGGGGTAGGGGAGGGGGTTATAGGTTGAGTTACGGACACAATTTGGACAGGAGGAGGGAGGGGGGCATGACCAACTCGGACGTTCACTTGATAGAAAAAATTCTAAATAAAATCAGTTTCTAAAGTAGAAAGGAAATTGAGCGCAATATCGCATAATTGATGTTATAAATTGCAAAAATCAGTAAGCATCTAGGGTACCCCCAGTCCTGGAAAACCTTGAAAAGTCAGAGAACTTAAAAGCTGCAGGGTCCATTCGCAAAGTTTCAAATTCTTCCAGTACAAATTTGCAAAATTTTTATTTTATCGAGCAAAAACTCGAAAAATCTTCAACCTTTTCCAAGTAAATGATGCCATCTTCAAGTGGTCGGTAGAGTAAATAGAAAAATAACGGAGACGACTACCAATAAGAAATTTTCTTAGCGACGTTTCGGGGTCATATCCCTTTATTCAAGCTCTAAAAAGTAAAACAATAGGAGATTACATCAGATCAGTATTATTGAAGGAATATACAGTAGGCCTACATGTGTGTGGAACAGTTAAACAAGACACCATCATTACGTCTAATCCTTGTGAATTGGGTATTGCATTCCAAGGATTAGACGTAATGATGGTGTCTTGTTTAACTGTTCCACACACAGTATATTCCTTCAATAATACTAATCTGATGTAATCTCCCATTGTTTTACTTTTTAGAGCTTGAATAAAGGGGTATGACCCCGAAACGTCGCTAAGAAAATTTCTTATTGGTCGTCATCTCCGTTATTTTTCTATACAGTATAACCTTTTCCAAGGTCATCTTAAAAATGTGTCCACTTTTTCTCGAGGAAAAATTTGCTATACATTTTTCACGTTTTCACAAGTACAAATCTTCAACAATTTCAACAGTTTCCGAGGAGAAATTTGCAAAATTTCCAACAGATTCTGAGGAAAAATTGGCAAAACCTTCAACATTTTCAGAATACAATTTTTTTTTTGAAGTTTTGGACGGGGGGAGGGTATGGGTACTGATTGACCGGACACGATGCGGACAGGGGTTAAGGGGGAGTCCAGTTTTGGGCAATTTTGTGGACGCCTTTTTTGAATGGCCCCTTTCCAAGAAAATCTTTACCTACAGTACATACTGTTTGCGGGTCTACATTCTTTCCGGTATATAGATATGTTTTTTTCTGGAATAAAAAAAAATCGGCCATTAAGAATCGACGGGTGTCGGTGCATATCGTTAAAATGTTAATACCAAATTTATTTAGCAACTTTTTGCGTTTATTTTTCATTTTATTAAAAATGAAAGCGAGATTTTTTGTTCGTTGTTGTTGTTGTTGTTCCTAAGGTAAAATTTGTTTTAAAACGAAGAAGCCTCGAGTAGATAAGGTGAAATGGGCTTGCTTGAGGTCAACCTTGTTAGGTTTTTGTTGAGGGATGTCGTTAGCTATAGCTTCCCTAATAATTATCAGTATGTCATTAGACCCTAAAGTGGAGTGGGAAAAAAAAAGACTGATGGACACCAATAAAACTTCCCAGTCAGCAATAAAGGTAATTTCATTGAACTCCAAAAATAAAATAATTAAAGGCTTTTTCATGGCCTGTGCATGCAATTAAGAGCCAGTACACGTTTTCGTTCTAGGACGAAACTTTTTTGTCTTTTGTCGTCCATTGACAAGAGGTAGAAAACAACCTACTCCGAAAATGATTTTCATTTTAGTTTGGAATCATCTATAGCATTGTTTCCCAAATTTTTGGTCTACTCTCCACTTTTTGAGAAAAAATTGCATCATTGCCCCCCTCCCCCTCTTATGCAAATATTTCATAAGTGCCACTCACCTATAACGTCAGTCAAAAATGATAAATTGAAAATTAAGTATTAAAAACTATTAAAATTTAAGACAACGATAACTAACGTGACTCTTGATCGCATAACAAAAGTTAGGAAATAAAACAACAATTTTCACCCGGGCAAGGACGAGTTTTTCCGCTAGTCTATTATATTGAGAAAAAGTGCATAGCGTAAAAAAATTGTAACATGTGTTAAAAAAATGTTATTGAAAGAAATGCCGCTAAAGGGGGTGTAAAATCGTGTCCATTCAACTGCGAAATCGCAACATTTCTTTGAGAGGCTACTCTCATAAAACTTATTTTTGTTGTTTGGGCGGGTCAGAACGTACGTGTGACGATCACTATTCGTCTTTTTTATATTTTATCTTTTATTTAAATACTTTGAGCTTTAATGAAAAAAAATAAAACCGGAAATTACTTTATTTAATCTTTTGATGAGGGTGGTCATTTTCTGAGACTAGGCAAAAGGAATTATAATAACAATATTCGAGATAAAAACTTTCGAAAATACTTTTTTATCGAATGAAACTCATTAGTGCTACATCTTGGATTGTATTTCTGGATTAGTTACTTCAGTATACAAACATTCTTAAATAAAATTTCAAATATTTTTGTTAATCCCTCGCTTTGCGGTTGAAGGCGATCCTGCCATGGACTGCTACACCACTTAATCACTGCTGTGAACACGCTGTTATAATGAGGATACTTTGTAGCCTAGCACCTGTAGATATTTCAGCACTTTTGTAACCTTTTTCCGCGTAATTAACTGTAATTAAAATATTCAGTTTTCTACTCCGAGGGTATTTGACAACATACATGTAAATTGCACCGGATCAATTTAGTATGGGCATTTGCTGAAGGTTCAGCTAAGAATTTCTAAGAAACTGAAAACAAAAAGTTTTTTTTGAAATTTGGAAAATTCCAAAAAAAAAATGTAGGCATCGTGGCGCAGTCACGAGTTCTTTTAAAACGTGTTTAAGACAAACCCATGCATTTCACCAAAATGGACATTTAAAAAAAATAGATGACGTTTACGTGTATTTCTCTATCAACATTTCATTAAAATCCATACAGCCGTTTTTTTAATGATTGCGGAAACTTAATAAACACCCTACATTGTATTGTAGTTTGGGAAATACAGTATAACAAAAATACGTGACAATTTGATTTTAACCTTCCCATTCATTGGTTTTTCAAATGCTGAAAATCCTAGCCGCATTGGCCCATACGGCAGAACTCTGATCTGGCCGAGTTTAATTTAACAAAATGAATGCGGTTGCTCAAATTGTTCGTATAGTTAGGACTGGCTGTAGGCTTCGAAGGAAAACCGAAGGTCTAATTCCACGATATCAGAAGGTGCGATTATGATGAATTTTGACCAGTTCCCATTAGAGAGGCTGATCCCCCCCACAGGAGACCGTTATTAGATTATGTTAAGGAGCCATTGGCCATCGTGTTTGTCAGCTCGCCTTCGCCAACTTTATTTTCAATTAAACGAGTTTTTGGTAAGCTGGTGCATTTTAATGCCCGCTGTGACACCTAACATAAATCATCGTGCAGAAATTTGTTTTAACAGTGAATGATCCAGTCGTAATAGTCGCAGTTTGTTCAACATCCTAAAACAATTTGGGGAAGTAGCGTCTATTATGCTAATTGATCGGGTCGATCTCTTTCGGCCGCGAAAAAAAAAAAAAAAAAAAAAATGAACACTGATTGGAAGAGGAACCCGTTTTTGGCATTGGTCATTGCTATTTCCCTCCGCCATCGCCCGAAATTACTGGAGGGGGAAGCAGCTTTTCGGAGAGATTTCATTCATCAGGAATGAAGATTAGGAATGAATTGTTAATAGATAGGAACAACAAACTTAGGTAGCGCTGATCCGGAACCTGGCACCTAAAAAACGACAAAAGTGGTCGCGTTGAACCCCACCCACGTCCCCACCCTCCGCGCCACGGTGGCAAGGATCTCCACCCCTGGGGCACCAAACCCAGCCGAAGAGAAGCGCATTTTAAGGCTTAAACCTCTTTTTTTTTCTTTCTCTTGGTCACGCATGCCTTAATGACCACCTCCACCATAGCCTCCTCCCACGCCCTCGCTTCCCACTGGCCGGACAGGACCCAGAGTAGCCTGCCCTCGGGCATTGGAGCAACAAAACAAAAAAACCCGCGCCATTATTCTCGGAAGGGACGACTCCCTTTGGGGTCCCTATGCGTTGCAACGTACATTCTGCCATTTTGGTTCCTCCGTGCTCGCAGTCAGTGTCCACCTGCTTCTTCAGTCATTTTAACTAGACACTGGACGAATTGTCCAGTTTAGAGTGTTTTCGACCAAATCTCGAGTATTGGCATTGTGCTTTCCGAGTAGGATTATGTCCACTTCTTCGAGCTCTTCAGAAAGGTAAGTGTACTTAAAGTGGTAGCGACCACGTGCTTAGAAGAGTGACGATTATGGCAGATGTGCTGCTCTTAAGACATGGACGGTCATTGTCTTTTTGGGGGGTTGTTCTGGAGTGGTTTGGATTTTGGAAATTCCGCAGTTTTGGTTTTCTGATAAATGCAACTTTCTTGTTAAACTTTTAAAAAATATGCTCAAGAGTACATGCTCAAAAGTTCATGGCGTGCTAGAAGAGTTACTATTGTAGCATGCGGATATGCTGCTCGGACGATCATTGTCGTTTTGGGGACCGGGATATTCTCAATTGGCTCGTATTTCGGAAAGTCTGCAGTTTTTTTTTCTAATAAACGCAACTTTCTTGTAAAACTTTCTTAAAATACTCAAAAAGTACAGTATTATAGCTACCATGACGTGCTAGAAGAGTTACTGTTGTAGCATGCAGATGTGCTGCTCGTAAGACAACGACGGTCATTGTCTTGTTTGGGGGATGTTCTCGAGTGGTTTGAATTTCGGAAATTCTGCAGTTTTGGTTTTCTGATAAACGCCAACTTTCCTGTAAAACTTTCTTAAAATACTCAAAACGTACAGTATAGCTGCCATGACGTGCTAGAAGAGTTACTATTTACTGTAGCAGATATAGATTAGATTAGATGTTTTTACTCCTTTCAAACGGAAAGGACTATCAAGGGACTATCCGTGTCCGGGGAAAGACGCTTGATGGAGATGCCACCATGTCACAAGTCCTTGTTTAACCAGTGGGTACGTGTAACAATTGTCTCCCTCTGGATTACCCAATCCCAGTACCGTAAGTCTGCCAGAGAGACATAATGTAGGTTTCCGTTTTCTGCCACCTGGCGGGCGACACAACTGGACAAAAACTCCATTCAGCTTCAGAGATCCAATTATGTACACTGTAGTGTATTTAATCTGACACCATCTTTGTTATCGTGTTGCTTTTTCATCTTCATGATTTTAGCATCATTTTAAGCGAACGATGGTTTAATTAATAATGGTTGTAAACGTAGTGGTTAATATCCGTATTTTTCCATTATCACTATCACAAAATTGTAAATTAAGGAGGACAGTGACTTTTCCATTGTATAGTGTGAAGTATCCCAAAATAGGATAACGAGGGCACTGTTAGGACACATACAGCGCTGCACTTTACCCCTTGCATTTCCAAAAATTATTTGGGTACATTGTATTTAAACAATACGTGTACAATTGTACGAAGGGCGAAAGGTTCGCTTTAAAAGACCGGTTCAAAAGGTCACCGACAGAACTGTACAGTATACTGCTGGGCTTGACATTTTATGAAATTCTTTATTTAAAACATCTCGCTATAGTTATCTGCTTCTTCTCTCAAGGCGGATGCAATCGGGGCACTCAGACAAAGATTTTACGAGTGGCACTTCTGACAGTCGTGTGCAAGTGCAAAACGAATACATTAACTAGTTTATAAAAAAAAAACACGGATAACCTCGCGTGCATTTTGAAACCAATTTTTTTTTTTTTTCATTTAGAAATTTTCAGATATTGGCTCCATCAGCACTCGCTCGACAAAAAAAAATTAAAAAATTGGCGGCAACATGAATTTCATTTGAAAAACATGAATTATATATACAGACACGTTTTAATTCTCGGTGCATGCACGGACAAATTAATTAGTGGATGCCAATAGTCGCCCCACGCGCAACAACATTTCCCAAAATCAGTAGACCATCGCCAGCCTTAACCCTTACGTTCAACTAATTATCGGAGGATATTAACCGCCATATTTCATGATTCTTGAAAGCTTCTATAATTCAAAATTGGATAAAAAAAAACGTTGTAAAGCCACGTTGTTCTGATTTATGGACCCCTTCCCAAGCAAGCTACGATATCTGGTGCCTCTTGGTTCGGTTTCGTTTTCGTTCTCCTTATCAAACATGGGACCACTTTTTTTTTTTTGGGACGGTCTCCACCCTCCACCTTCAGGTCTTCCACCTTAACCTCCCGCATCTAAATTACTCTGACCTGGCTGAAGCGGTGGGAACAGTAATTAGAAGCCAGAGGCTAAATTGAAACCATCGTTTGATCACTTATCTCCCTACTCCTTATAAGGGGTACCCCCTTCCTTGCCTCGAGTTGCTCCCTAATTCATTCCTGATTCTTCCACCCCCCTACCCAAATTATACCTTCCAAGTATGGCTATGTATTTTCAGTCTGTGGCAACTAGTTTTTCCGTATATACGCGCTTCCACCCTATAATTGTATTTCTATAATCTGGGTGTTAAGAGGTGAAATGACCACCTCCCCTCCTTTTTTGCTGCCGTTTTTAATGCTCGGCTCGTTATTTTTTATTTTTTTATCAACCCGCCTATTCTCGACTCTTGACAAGGTGAAGTGCAGTTCTGTAAATCTACCTGTTGTTTACCAACATTACACCCAGGGCACAACTACTACTGTATTGGGAAAGGGCAAAGGCGCGCAACGCATTACAACTTGAACCCAAATTAATAGCTTATACGCAATTACTTTAATCGGGCGTTTACCTGTATATAACCGCTGATTTAGGAGGATCAAAATGGCGACAGAAGCACGTGATGGTCGTCCGATTTTGTTCGTGTGGAAACGTATATCGCCAATCGCAAAGAATTGTTTGTGTAAATTATGCGTTCAATGACTTGGTGCGATACAATTACAGTAAAATCTGTTAAGAGTGACCACCAAAAAAAATGCTATGTTGGTCTCTGTACACAGGTGGTCACTATACAAAGAATGCCTAAATTAAATTAAAATAATGAACATGTACACTACACTTACACATGTAGACTGTAATAC
>JAQGBX010000903.1:0-29233 GCA_034698745.1 Megaphyllum sjaelandicum
GGGCCACACACCGTGAGAGAGAGATTACCAAGAGCAAGGCTCGTAAACCCAACACCGAACCGTGTGCGAGTTAGCCGCGCACACAACTAACACCGTAAACTGCGTGCGTGTTGCTAGCGCCGCACGTTACTAACACCAAGAGTTACGTACCGCTGATAGACCGGTTGGTCGCTCGCTGCAATGGCTCTGGCACTTCTTGTCACGTCCACGGTGCCATGAGGAGTGAGAATGACGCGTACTTCTTCTCCGTAAAATTTGTACCAGCTCAGCATCTCCTTCATGATTGGTCGAATGATCGCAACAATGTCCGTGTTCAGCGTTTGAGGTAAATTCAGCTCAGGAACCATTTGAGCAGCTTTTGATGCGATGGATTCGAAAATGTCCATGGTTGATGGATCACGTCTTGCAGCCTCCAGTATGTCTTGGGTTACCCTCACTATGCACATCGTACGCAAGGAGCTCATCCAGGTTTCAACGTTATAGTAAATATCCATGTTTTAAGAATCTGAAATATGTTTATAATATAAATCATTCATTGCTATCACGATGCTACAATAAGAGCAGGGCCATAGTAACGAGATTGCTAGGGGGCGGTGTGCACCTGGGGGCCAAGGGTGAGGGGTGCCAAAAAGATAATAAAAATATATATATATATATACACTTTTTCGTGTAAATTTAATTTTTTTTTTGTAACATTTAGATCACGGCAATTTTATTTTATAAATGCAGTGTTTAGGTAATTATTTAGTTGATCTGGATTTAATATAAATGTAATAAAAATATATGTTGGATAAAATCGTTTCTTTTTAAAAAAAAAAATGAAATGCTTAGCATCTAATTGATTTTAACGTAAATTTTGAAAAATTAATAGTAAATTATTAAATTAAATTGTAATCGACGATTAAAATATAAAATGAGTGCTTTAATTCTAGATTTTGCAATTAAAAACACACAAATAAAAACAAAAAAATAAAATATATTTAATAAATGATTATGAGGCAAACGTTCAAGTATGTTTTATTATTTATTTTTTAATTTTAATTTATTCGAAATTTCGGATCTACGTGCAACTAAGTTTGCTGAAAAAGCAAAAAAGCATGGTTTTTTTTCGTAGAAACTTTTGTTACTAGCAAATTGGATTTTCATTAAAGTTTTCAAAATTGTCGCGAAATTTTCAATATTTTTAGCTCATAATGTTCAAGGCTAATAATTAACACAAACCTCGATCGTTTCATGCATACCACGTTTGTCGAAAAGCAGATTAACATGTTTTGCCACAAATTAATAGATCGAAATTCATTACTCGTTGCAAAATTTCCAAAAAGAATTCTCAAAAACAAAGTCCTGAATTAATTAAATTATTGAATAGTATCAAAGAGTTAATTTACCTGTATTCCAAAAAATTCGAAAAAAGTTAACAATGATTCAGCATGAAAGGATTCAACACCTATTTCCTCTGTCCAAATCTCCAACTGACCAAAAGAACAAGGAGAATTTTTTGGTCCTCTTCCACTGACCATGGGGGTGATGTCTTACCCAAAACAAGAAATAGGATTTGTCTAAGGGCACAGTATAATTACTAAGGGTCAAATAGCTATTTAACAAACTAGGTCGTTGGCGACTGGTCAGAAGGGGTCATTTCAAAATAGAATTTATACAGACAGCTCTATCTATTTGTCATATCTGAATCGTTAAATTACTTTCAATTTCGTTTGTAAATTAAATTAAGTGAATTTTGGTTCAGAAATTATACAAAAACTTGAGCAAATTCAACAACTTGGATAACCTAACCACATTTCAAATCGAAAAAAAGCTAAAAACTAACAAAATTCGGTGGGTGTACCTTGACCTTTTGGCCTTTTCAAAGGGCTTCTTCGAATAGGGTCAGTGCTAGGTTAGGTCATGGCGACTCACCTAATTCTCCTAAAGTGGACAATTTGAGGGCCCTCAATATACAGTATGTTTACGTTATCATTTCTAGGAATTGATCCGTTTTGCAAAATCATACTGCGCATGTGCGGCGCCACAAAGATTATCTGATCAGGGAAACGTAAACATCGCGAGTAGATAAGAATATGAGACATGATTTTCACTTATCCGATTATAATTGAATACAAATATGATGCCCCTTAGGAATCAGGATTGCTTAAAATGTTGACATGACCGGAGATTTTCATTTAAGTGGTTTTAGGTTTTCACTTAACATACAAGGTTTCAATGGACATGATTTGTTACAACTATAAAATTTTATTTTCATTTAATCCGGTTGCACTTATTGGATTTTAATGATCAATAATGAAGTATATGTATTTCGCATAGCCATAATAAATCCTTATATTACATTTTATGAGTATTTGAAGTTTTATGAGTATCTGAAATTTCATTTTTGACTTCCCTGACTTTTCCAGGTTTTAAAGGGAATTTCTCTGACTAATGGCAACGTAAAAATTAATATTTTCCAAAATTGACACTAACAAAATATTATTTTAAATTTATTAACGACAATTTTGAAAATTAACATGAAGTTTGTTTCAAATGGGAAAATTTTGCATTCGAAAAATGTTGAAAATTTGTAGCCTACTCAAAACACCTAGAGAATTTTGAAGATTTATACACGGAAAACGTGGGCTTTTTTTCAATTTATACTTCGAAAACGTGGAAAATTTCGAAAACATGGTAAATTGCGTAAATTTGTACATGGAAAACGTGAAAAATTTTGCAATTTCTACTCGGAAAATGGGCCCCCTGCGCTAACCTTGTTGAAGTATTAATTTTAGATCGCCATGACTACGTTGAATTTCCCTGACTTTTTAAAATAAAACATTCTTCACTGACTTTTTCAAGTCATTTTCAAGTTTCCTGACTTTTCCAGGTCTGGGGGAACCCTGTCAATTTTGAATTAAATTTCTGAGGAGCCCTGAATAGTGCAATCAAACAACGTTATTACGAATCTCAAAGAATTTCAAACTTTTATCATTAATAATGTAGTTCGTATAATTAAAAGTAAAGGAAAACACAGCAAAGTTTTACAGGGTGGCTACCAAATTCCAAAATCTGAAATTTAGGACTTTTAAATGAAAAATTTAGGACTTATTTTACAAATTTTTAGGACTTTTTAGGGGTTTCCCCAGAAATTTCATTTTTAACTTCCCTGACTTTTCTAGGTTTTGAAAAAAAAATCCCTGACTAATGATAATGTCAAAAATTGACATAGAAAAATGTTAAAAATTAAAAAAAGATTTTCTAAAAGTTTTGCAAAATTGTCCTCGAAAAACGGGGAGAAATTTACAATTTCGTATTCGGAAAACCTGGGGAATTTTTGCAAATTTGTTACAGAAAAACGTGGAAAATTTTGCAAATTTGTTAAAGAAAAACGTGGAAAATTTTGCAAATTTGTTCTTGGAAAAACTGGGAAATTTTTCAAATTTGTCCTCGGAAATCGAAGAGAATTTTGAAATTTTGTACTCGGAAAACGTGGAAAATTTTGAAATTTTGTCCTCAGTAAAAGTGGAAAATTTGTCAAATTTGTCCTCGGAAAAAGTGGAAAATTTTGTAAATTTTTCCTAGGAAAAAAAAGGAAAATTTTTGCAATATTGTCGTCGGAAAACGTGGAAAATTTTGCAAATTTGTCCTAGGAAAAAGTAGAAAATTTTTGCAATATTGTCGTCGGAAAACGTGGAAAATTTTGCAAATTTGTTATTGGAAAACGTAGAGAATTTTGAAATTTTGTACTTGGAAAACATGGAAAATTTTGAAATTTTGTCCTCAGTAAAAGTGGAAAATTTGTCAAATTTGTCCTTGGAAAAAGTGGAAAATTTTGTAAATTTGTCCTAGGAAAACGTGGTAAATTTTGCAAATTTGTGAATATTGTTGTCGGAAAACGTGGAAAATTTTTCAAATTTGTGAATATTGTCGTCGAAAAACGTGGAAAATTTTGCAAATTTGTCCTCGGAAAACGTGGAAAATTTTGCAAATTTGTTTTTGGAAAACGTAGAGAATTTTTCGGTTTTGTACTAGGAAAACGTGGAAAATTTTGCAGTTTTGTCTTCGGAAAAAGTGGAAAATTTGTCAAATTTGTTATCGGAAAGAGTGGAAAATTTGTCAAATTTGTCCTCGGAAAGAGTGGAAAATTTTGTAAATTTGTCCTAGGAAAAAGTGGAAATTTTTTGCAATATTGTCGTCGGAAAACGTGGAAAATTTTTGCAATATTGTCGTCGGAAAACGTGGAAAATTTGTCCTCGGAAAACCTGGACAATTTTGCAAATTTTTTATAGGAAAATGTGGAGAATTTTGCAATTTTGTACTCAGAAAACATGGAAAATTTTGCCAATTTGTACCCAACTACGATGAATTTCCCTCACAGTTCCTGTTATTTTTAATTTGTCTTTTAGGACAATCAAAGCCAAAAACAGTTAATTTGTACTTCAAAGATGCCGACATGGAGTCGGAAAAGTCAGTAATTCTATTTTTAGCGCCTCTTTGTGCCCTATTCCTGGCCGCCCTTTGATCATGGGATCCTTGTTCATGACCCAGAAAGGGCATGTAATTAGTTAACAAGGTCGAACTTGCTGGAATGTCACAAACGTGCAAAAATCTAGGGCAACCCGTGTAGCTTTAAAGGACTAAAGAACGGAGGAAGTAGTGCCCTCCAAGTTTGATCTGCCGCCTTACTTTCCCTTAAATCTGCCATTTCCGAAAATTTAGGACTTTATCTGACTTTAGCTGAATATTTAGGACTTTTTTAGGACTTTTAGGACTTTTTTTTCAAATTTAGGACTTTTTTAGGACTTTTAGGACTTTTAGGACTTGGTAGCCACCCTGGAGAACGTTCTATAACGAGATTCTACTTAAATTCATCAAGTCAGATTTCTAGGAAAATGATGCGACGTTTAAAAGCATTAAATACTGTATATACTGTATGCAGATGTCATTGGTGGTTTCAGAATTATATTTTTGAAACAGTTTCAATAAGATTTCCCGCCACCAAAGTTGTTTTCGTTTGTTGCAAATGGTTAAAATACTACTTAGGTAAAAAAGGATGAACGGTATTTCAAAGCAAAATAAACCCTGGGCTTTGTAAACCTTTTGGTGAAAAAAACTTTGGTTCACATACATGTACACATGTAGCTACGCATAAAAGGGCAATAAATAAATACATTTTGGGGCGAAATTGGTGGGCTTTTTAAAAACATCAGGCGGGTTTCTCATAGTGCTTTGAAGAAATAACTGATTTTTTTAAAATCCCGGAATAAGAGTCTAAATCCTATCGAATTTTTCTCAATGCTTAAACGACATTCAAAAAAAGATTCAAAACGTGCTGTCGGCTTGGTAAAAGATACGCCAGCTTCACATTCGTCTAAAGAATGCAGCATACTACTAGAATTTTTCTCAACATACCATCAATGATGCCACGGATGACGCAGGGAGGTGATAAAACTTGTATTGAAATTCTATGGAATTCAAGTAATTGTTTATTTGTGATACTTATCACTATAACGTGTCACTTTATCAAAGTTTAAACTTTATTCTTTAAAATGATTAGTGTTTCAAGTTAAATTTCTATTTCTTCTGGAAAAACAAACTACTCCTAAGTATGGATAAAAATATGATATTTAGGATAACTAATCTTACGAAAATTTGGTAATTCCTAAGCAACATATGCTACGTCAAGTAAGTGTACGTTTTTCGATTAGCATCCTTTATGAAGAAGTGATACTTCTTGAATACGGCATCATGTAGAAACATGGCCCTAATCATTGGCAATCACTGCGGACACCAACGTTATGCCAAGCTGCCTGACCATTATTTTTTCGGGTATGGTGTAAATTTTAAACCTGACAACACTAGAGAGTTTTAGCAAGCCAACGTTTGGCTCAACGTAATTGACAGCAGTTTTTTTCAGAACTGCGCATGCGCAGTATTTTCGTAAGGGGTGGTATCGGAATCGTCATACGATTCCATTGGTATTTTAACGCGGCTACGAACGGTTGATCGGGAAAAATGGCTGCCCCCACGTTCACTTCGCATTTGCTAAAACTCACCACAATTTCGGTCTTTAACGTCTTTTCGACGCATGCGTGGTAAGCATGGCATTCAAGATAACGTTACCGTATGTATAAGCCGTTTGGCTTTCTAAAACTCTATTATCGTGTAAGAACTACGTGTTTCTCAGGCCGTTTAGTTAAATTATAAGCAAAATGTTTTGCAGTTTTTGGCTAGATAATAAATCGCCGAACTATATTTATTCGCGCGATTTTGTCCAATTCCGGTAATTATATTGGGTAAGCTTTTGAATGACTACTAAGACCATGTTTGGGTGTTCAAATTACGTTGCTACTACGAGCGTACAATTTGGTAATGTATTGAAAGTTTTGAGGACATCTAGGATAATGTGCCTACTACAATTTGGTTGTAAGTTCTAGGACAACTCTGAATAGTTCGACTCAAACAATTCGGAAAACTATAGACAAAAAAAAATGGAGGTAATTCAAGACAATTTGTCAGAAGCAATGAGAATAAGGTACCGTTAGGGACAACTAATAATTATTGTTGGAAATATACTATGCAGATCAGTTGATGTATACGGTAGACGTTGCGGAAGCCAGAAAACTGCTAAACGTTTGAAAAGAATTGTGGTGAATGGCAGAATTTGGAGACCGTGGCGCCATCAAACGATTAAATCGGAAATGCACAAAGGGTGACGGCCAAGATCTGATTTCCCAAGAAGATCATAAAGCTGCACCCCGATTACATTCCGGCGGGGGAACCAGTCGTTGGTCGTTTTTATAGACCACAAGCTCAGAATTTCGGAAACATAAAAGCGTCGTGGCCGCCACGAAGGTCCCTCGGTCTAGGGAAAAATAGTGTTATTTGAACCTGATATTTTTGAGAGATGAGATTAACCGGATAACCGCAACCCAGATCCGCATGTGGCTAAAAGGGGTCGGTAGTACCACCATAAAAGTGCCAAGTTCCAAGATGGCCGTCAAGGCCGCTGAGCGAGGCTTCAGTGCTTCATCTTTACGACATGGTTGCACAATGACAGGGCATATGTGTAAGATACTGCATGTGAGATAATAGTATACTATCGGTATTTTAAATTAAGGGCATTTCGAGTAGTAGGCCTAACTAATGAAAATATATATTGCTTGTTCTACAGTGCAGAGCATGTCAGAGATTATCGAAACAATTTTGTAAATCCAGTTTATGGAAACATCTTGAAATTTTCACCAAAACAAATATCAAGAGCAATGTTCTTATTTCTCCAGAATTGAATTCCCTAGAGGGCGCCAATTGAGGGTTATCGCAAACATTTGTTGTACGTGTTAAAGAGGGATTGAATGAGCTCTGGCGCTTTCTCATTGAAACCAAAAGTCAGACAAACAGGGCAAAAGAACAAACATATCATGCATCCTTCAAACGGTAAACAAGAAATTTGAACAACTCGTGACCTTCTGACAGGGGATTAGCCTTGGAGTTCGGGCCAAAGCCTCCTGATGGAAGAAGAGTTTCACGACGCCATTAAAGGATTTAAACCAAGGCAGAAAAGAGTTGCAGCGTTCCAGTCCATGACGCGATAAGCCAAGAAGGCCTTAAGCATGTTAAGCGATAGCGACTCTTTTAAAGTGGAAAAAATACATTCACAATTTTTTGTTGTTAATCCTCTGAGACTTTAGGGCAGAAGTTGATATCTCACAAGAAAGATCGGTGTTTTTACAGTTTCTGTTTTCCTGATGTCGTTGTTCTGGCACGACATTGTAAGTCGTATTGAAACCTTATCCAAACGGAAACAACCTTCTAAGGATATCCCCACAGGATGACGCGACTTCTTAAAATTTAAGTATTGATATAATACTTTCGTTTCCCAGCTTCCAGATATCCCGTTTCGTTTTTTTTTTTCGGTAAATTTTGGGAAATCTGAAAGCAATATCTTCTGTTGCAACTCTTGTGCCCAAATGCATGATTTTTGAAATTATTGCACTTTTTCCTTTAAGGAAATTTAGAATGAAATGATGGGAAAAGATTTTACCTCGAATTTTTTTATGGATTTTATCAAATGGATTGGATGGTTCTGTAAGCTCTTTGTAAATCCATCAATCGTAACATGTTGCACTCTAATGGAGTACTTCCGTTAAAATTCTGATAAAGAGAAACGTGCAGATGAGAATATCAACTGTAGTTCTTTGTCTCATTGCGTCCCTAGATGGCGTATAGACTATGTTTGTGACAAAATTAAATTACGCATAAGAACTTGAAAATAGACTGAATCAATTAGCAAAATGCCATTTCTGTCTTGAATAATACGTCTCTGGCTTTTCTTGCTGCTAAAAGTGATGATGTTGAACAAGAATGCATGTGATAGACTTATGGAACAATGGTTTCAATACTTTTTGACAACCTTTCCAAATGGCAATTTTAACGACTTTCAAACAGACATTGGTGGTGATCAAAACTACTTTATTGGTTTTGGTGGCCCCCAAAGGATTCCGTACTGTAGAAAGTGCAACCACTATGAGCCACTATGACATTTTCATGCTATCTTCCGGTAACATCTGGGTACACCAACGTAGTTAATTAATGTTCGTATCGACATGATTTAAAACATCTGCATAAACATATCCTGATAGTTTATGCAAATTGCTGTTAGTATGCACCTAACCTCAAAAAACAACTTTAGAATTTATTCTCTATCATTCAATCGTAATTAAAACTGATTACAATTTAATTAATCTTTTCCATCAATAATCCCTTCGTACGAATTCTGCATCGATTGAACTGCGCAAACCATGAAAACACGATATAAGTTTGCATCTCTTAGTAACATGTATCAAACTATGAAAATGCTAAAAAATAATCATTATTGATCTGTATGCAATTACGTAAAATACAGTATGCATAATTACCATTCAGAATAATTTGTGATTGGTAATTACGAGTTGCGCACCCACTGTATTCCGCTGGCAGTGAATCCATCAACTTAAGTGAACCAGAAATAATTTTGAATTATTTACAGAAAACATCGTTTCTAAATGTTAATTATACACACGACAATAAAATGAGAATTAGACGAATTATTTGCATTATTTTTGATAATCAAATATAATGCCAGTCATGCAAACCAAAAGTTGAACATTTGAAACGTTTTCGATCAATACCAATTATTTCTGCATTAGCAAGCATTCGGTATGCATTGGTCATACAAAGGCATTTGAACAGCGAAAAAACTCGTAATTTCGACCAAATTGTTTATTCAAAAACGTTTCGCTCCTGTTTACGGTTTCTTCAAGAGCTTAGGTAAACATGGTATACATGTGCTTCTTCGTTAAAATGTTAATTATTATACATGTAATTTCCATGCTACTTAACTGGTGCCAGCTCGATCATTGGGTGGCAGGGTGGAGCTTATTCCAGTCGCTTACCAGCCGATTTCGAATCAGTGTCGCGTAGTGGTACTGCAGACTCTTACCACTTGGCGACACTGGTTTTCAAGCGACTGGAATAAGCTCCACTCTGCTCCCACCCATTCTCCAGACAGATGTTTACCCAAGCGCTTGATAAAGCTCTGAACAAGAGAGGACAAGGGTCCTGTTGAAATAAATACAGTCGAACCCTGATAAGTGGAAACTGACCCAGCATCGACATTTTCCCACTTATCCGGTTTTTCACTTCCGGCTTTTGTGTCATGCACTCAAATTAGATCAGTTTCTGTCCAGAAACAATCTCTAAGAAGAGGATCGTTATTGATAAAAAACAAATCTTTATAACGAATACACGTACAATCAGCAATACAATAAGATAGCAATAGAAGAGGAGAAACAGTAAAATGTGCATGCTTATCAGCAGGAACATCAATCAAAGTAGTCAGAAGTTTTCTTCGAGTTTTTGACTAACATAATACTGAACATTGTACTTATAATGATTAATATTGTACAGTACCTCCGTTTAATAGTGTAGAATGAAAGCAACAATTTTATTCAAATCTGGTACATTGTTATTCGTGCTCATGTACACTGTACCAAATATTTTTATATGCTGAAAAACGGGAATTTTCCCTATCCTGCTGTAAGTAAATGCGCCGTACTGACTGCTGCCAAAGATTCATTATAGACTGCAAGGCGTGATTTTCACTTATCCGGGCTTAGTTATACACAAAAGCTGCACACGGGGCTTGCAAATAAGTGCCACGTAGCCGGTGTTTTCATTTAGGAGGTTTTCACCTATCGGGTTTATACACCTTGTACATGTATAGGGTAACATAGAAAACGTATTCAAAACGTTCGGGGCTTTGAAATAGTTTGCATTCATCAGGTTTTTTCACTTATCCGGGCTCGACTGTAATTTGGTTAAGATTTGCGAGTTTTTCCCCATTACAACATCGTTCACTTAAAAATAAACACGCTTGACTTTTTTCACAAAAGTTCTGGAGATACTTCCACGATGTTTTCAAATGCATTTTGTGAACACGAAATCTGCTTACGTTCGTTACATTCTGAAAACTCAAATCACTACACAGAACGCCTCTTCATTCATTTCTGGCCCCACTTGTGCTAAAATTTATGGCGCTAGTCTGCAAATGGATTCCGCCGGCCAAAGTCGTTTAAACGGAAGCGGAATTAGCATTCGGAGGAGAAATTTAATTTGCGACGGGGGCTCTTAATCGGCATACAAATTAGGCGACATTTAATTGAGATTTATGCGCTGACAACGGCAACACGAGCCGTTAATCCGGGCCGTTGTGGGGGAATCGATCCAGGAGGTTAAGCGTCAGTTAACTACGGTGCGCAGATAGTTCTTAATTAGCGTAAAGCGAGACGTTAGTGTGGTAAATAACGGATCGTACTGATGGATGGTAATGCAGTTATGCACCCTGCGAATCCATCTGCGAAGTCAACCAGATTTATTTCCAATTTCGGATGGAGCTCCTGGCATAATGTAGATGAATGGTCGTCTCTGATGCATGCTTCTATTGTTTCACTTTTGTTTCGAGGAGAAAACTTTTGCTAATCATTCATGATTAGACTGGTAGGCATAATCATCACATGATTGCAAGTTGGCTTTTTAGAGGACATTGCCATAGTAACGATTTAGATAGTGGCGATGTGAATCTTAGGGTCTGTTTAATCGAATCAGAATTCACATTTAAGTTCATTCTAGTCATTTTCTGAATACAGTGGAACCTCATTAAGAAAAACTCGCTTACTACGGATTTCTGATAGTACGAACTCATTTCCATCACCAGGAGAACCTTTTAAGGTACTTCGAAAAACTCAAAAAAAGGTTATTTTTAAGAACCTTCTAAAAGGTTCCAAATGCACACATAAGGTTCAATACACCGAACTCTTTTAAAGGTCCCAAATATTTTATTTTTCTTCAAAAATTTGCAGTTTCCAGTTACGTCACCATAGTTTCCTTGGTGTATACCTAATGTATACGAGCCGTACATGTAAATGAAAACATACATAGTAATCACAAGCCGTAGTTGTTTTTTTCTTCAAATTTAATAATACTCGAAACTTAACAGAATTTGATCATGTACCCTACCATTCCTGGAAACCTCACGCTACCGCCCTGCTACCTCGACTCGCTTGAGAGGTTCTAGTTGTGCCTTTTTCGGAGTTTCCCATAGAGGGTTTTTGTTCAAAACACCTTGTTAGAAGTTTAGAACAACCATTAGGTATTTAATAATCACACAATTTAAAATTTTTTTGGGTGTTAAAAAATACCTTACATTAAACTCTTATGGATAATTTTTGAAAGGCAATTCTTTTTGGAAAATTTCCGTTCATGAAATCCTGATCAGTATCATCCATTCCGAAGTAGCTACGTGACTGCTATGTTTTCATTTGGAACATTTTTGAAACATTATGGAAATGCCGGATTTTGTCTAATGAACCCCGAATGAACCTCAATTTTTTACAGTGTATTATTTGTTGGGTAAATCGAATCCATTTTCGAGTTCACAAACATTCGCGCTATGTTAATGTAAGTCAAAGCGAATTAAGAATAAAGTCACATTATGAAAGAAGGAACGTTAAAACGGGAAATTCCCCGATAAATATTACAGCACCTTCCCATTATTTTAGGCGTTATCTAACCATTCCACCGTTGGTGAAAGCTTAATCTAAACTTCGATGAACCTATAGTTCAAGCCATGTGTTGTCTGACTTTTGATAATACGAACTACGGTTTCAACGAACAAATGCTAACGTCCCTTGAGATTCATCTTAACGAGGTTCGACTAAATGCTAATACAGAAGAATGGGCGATGAGGTAAAACGAATCTGAAGCATTGTGTATTTTTATATATATTTTCCACTATTCCTCACCGCTTCACGACGCGACGGCCCATCTGGTAGTAGTCGGGGAAATTACTTCAGCCGCGTCATCTGTCTCCATTAAATAAACATTTCATGTAACGAATCTGTATAAAACTGTGCGACATCGTTTGAAGTTCTCCTAATCGATCATTTATTAGCAATTTTCTGCAAGGTTACTCGATATCTGCGTCGCCCGCTCGAGGCACTCGTGGTCATCGTGTATTGTCAGAGCAATGGAGGTGAAAGAACTGCTGATACGAATAAACCTCTGTTTCTATAGTAGAAACCTCCCATTTCTCATGTACAATAAACACATTTTTGATACGCCCAAGGCAGTTGTCTGCTAATGTGCGTTGGAATAAGCGATGAAAGGCGTTGGTAATGATGGCCATCAAGAGTCCATGCAGTGACCAATGCATGTACCGTAGTTGTCAAGATAACAAAAAAAAGATAGTAAATTGTTAATGCAATACAACAAATTTCTGATAGCACAAAAACATTTCCAACTCTCGCGTTATGTATGGACGGATAATGTTTATTTCTTCGTTTAAGACGAATTTCGTTAAACAGAATACATTTTCGAGTTCCCGCGAGCATTCGCGCTATGCTGCGTTAAAACGAAGTTCACACAACGTTATAGCGTTTAACCCCCATAAAAGATACAGCATCTTCCCTTTCATGTACCTTTGGTGTAGGTTTTCAACCAAATTTGTACGCAACTTTAGTTCCTATTGTTGCGAACATATTTTGTCTTGATTTCTGCTAAAATGAACTACGGTTTAAACTAACAAATTTGGATGCCCCTGATGCAGGAAGGGTCACCATACCAAAGCATCGTTTTTTTACCATTTATGCCAAATAAGAAATTCAATTAAATCATTCGTGTTCCATTTCTATTTATCATTAGGACAAATATATCTTTTGCGTTTAAAGCCACCCAAGATTGGTCCGACTCATCATGCCACGCACGCACCATTGTACATTGTTAAGCAAACAAGACCTAGCTCCAGTCAACATGTGCTCTGTCAAAAAAAAAAAGACTTTTCAGATACTAACTCCAGAGTTGAGTTAATAGGCTACTGCAGATGCGAATACATCAAATACTAATACATCAGGCATCCAACATCATCGTGCGCCCATAGTCAAAGAAAATTGCATTTGAGGAATTTTTCGGGAATCGATATATAGTGTAGCCCTCACCACAGACGCTTGGAGCACTTTGTTGAAAAATTGCATTTGCCGGCGTGTGTCTATGTCATTTCAAAGCAAATATTTATATTTCGAGTAGGGAGAAGTCCACCGAATCGGACCTTTGAGGAGTTCAATCTTCAATTGTCAACGACAGACGGAGCATTTTGATGCGCAAACTACGGGGTTTAAGGATAAAAAAAAATAATTAACACGAATGCGGAATTCAATTTCCGTTTTTTTGAAAGATTCCTCTCCCTGGGCCATCAACTGCGCACGATTCCACCAACGTCATCTGCCTTTTTTTTTTCAATGACAGTAATGGAGCTCAACCGCTTGATAAATTCATAATGGATCCGCGAAATTGGGGATGAAAAAAAGCTGTTTCGTTCCAATCGATTCAGATATTCACTTAAAAGTCATCCAAGCTGCAATCACCTTGAAATGGCATTTGTCTGCGACGTATTCTTCCAGAGTTAGATTGTGCAAAGGGTTGGATACCGCGTCGAATGTTAATGGCCTGCCATTCGGCATAATCAAGAAATTCATAACCTGCCAAGTTTGTTGGTGTATGTAGATGAGAAATGTTTTACTGCGAAGCCATTTACGTGATGCCATACGTTAGCGGCTTCGTGCATAACAAATTATGCGGAGCACCACTGCATGCACATTTGCCAAACAGGCGCAAAAAAAACCTCCACAAATGGCACCAAATAAATTTCGAGCCGTCCTTTCTTCGGACATTTTTCTTAAATAAATAACAATTAGGAAGAAGAACTTGCATCATTTTTTTGCTAGTCGAGTAATCCCAAGAGCCTGGCTGATTGAAAGTGCGCAACCGTAAGTGGGTGGAAATCCCCATCTAGGACAACATTTTCTCATGAGATCAACTGACAACAATTCCAGAGAAAGTGAAAACTGCGTTGAAGAGGGATGGAGAGAGCTCAAGCGTGGCCATGTAGTAGATGTACTACACCATGACCGTTGCAGCAACGAATCCATTTAATGACCAGAATTCTGTAAGTTTGCAGCTACATGGGGCGCTTAAAGTATATGCATGTCAAACATGTTGTCAAACATCTAGTCACATCATCCGTTGCATGATTTACCGCATTGATTTGATTGGAAGAGTTGGAAGTGAGAGTTTAAGGGCGCAAGGGTACTGCATTGAATTAAACCAAGTGTAAGATATCTCAAAACTTAACGCGCTGCAGACAGTATAGACTCTGAATAAGCATGCAACAAAGAAAAATAGTAGTTTTCCAAAAGTAATGTATGATGAAAAAAGGTCATGGTAATGTCGCGCCGTGACGTTGATGTTAGACCAACTCACTTCGACCAAATTTGAATTACATTTTCAATGAGACAATGGATGTTGTCATACGGAGTTATCTTAAGTGAATTGGCAAAAGATGTTTTCTTTCACGTGATTAAATCAATGCAGTATACATCATGCAAATGATGATGTGATTAAATTCCAAGAATGAATGCCACCTTACTGTACTGATGGCAAAATGTTTGACACACAGTAAGTGTCCCCTATAGCTGCTAACTTACAGAATTCTAGTCATCAGCAACGGCCATGATGTAATCCATGTCCACGTTTGAGCTCTCACCATCCCTCTTCAATGCAGTTTTCACTTTGGCTAAAATTCTGTTGTCAGTCGATCTCATGGAAAACAATTTGCCCTAGGTTAAACAAGTCAGTCGATGAATTATATTCCAGATAAAAATTATAGCTTTGTGGCATGGTAAAAAAAATGTCTGCCATTAACAATGTTCTTTTTCCATTCCACTTGGATAACTCCATATGGCAACACAAAGTAACTCATAAAAAATTAATTCAATTTTTTTCGAACATCAACGTCACGACGCGTCGGTATCAGGTCATTCGTGACCTTTCTTCATACATTTCCTTTGTAAAACTACTACTTTTCATTGTTTCATACTTATACAAGCGCAGTATCTACATGTAGTGAGTTCATATATACGATGTCAAACATCACATACATCCGGAATAGATGACGCTCCACGTGCACGTCTCCACAAGCAAACGACGGCACCTCTTCCTTTTCCCCTGGCCATATTTCCGCATCCAAGACATTTCCCAGACATCCATTTCATCAGAAACAAATAGCAATTTCCGAAACTAACATTGAAGCAAAAATCCATCTGGTGGTTTATCTACAGGGTTGCAAACGCTGCCGTTAAGAAAATCCCAGCCATATAAGTTGAGTACAGTACACCATTATCTCGCGTCATTAGAATATTCTATTATAAATCAGCCTCCTTAACACAGCCAATGGTTCCTCCTCGAAATCCATCTAAGCTCACAAGAGGCAATAACCATTTACAATTATCTTCACTGTTTTAACATCCTTACAAGCGCACTAAAATACAAATTACTTCAATTAAGTATGTACAACGCTTACACACACTGGAGATGCTTCATGTTAACCTATGGGATAATAGTTTTTAACTTGAACTCTAGGGTAAGGTTCAATTTGGAGTAAAGAAGAGGGATGATACAGACTCGTGTAATTACCTTAATTAGGTTTTCACATCGCCGATTATAACAATTTAGTCGCATCTTAAAAACTTAACATTTTAGGAACTGTTTAAAAACCAAAATTTCAAGCTGACTTTTTCAGTCATCAATATTTAAGAATACTGACAAATTGCAATGTAAAACAAGTGCATTGTAAATTACTAGGATGATTAGTCATCGATGATGCAAACCTTCAACGCAACTTCGTTAAGTCTAGCTTAGTTGCGTTGAAGGTTTGCATCATCGATTTTTTTCACTTTTTTCAGTTTATTTGAACATGCCTGGTAAAAATCTACAAATGATCTTAGGAGGAAAACAAAAACTACGCGAAATGCAAAGATAATTCATTTCAAAATTTCCTAGTTCTCTTTCATTCTGATAAATGCATTTCACTTTAACACATTACACTGTACTTTGCCAATATTTACTTTAGTGATTATTTCCACAATGTTGGTTGGTTATAATGGCACGTGATCGAATGGGAAACATGTACAGAAAGCGCTCCTTTTGTTGGAAAATGTTTATTTACTCAAAACAAACCAAAAACAATATGCAATGCATGGTTGTCGGATGCAAACTTAAAGTCAAATATTCCGGAACATTTACGTTGTGTTATTAGCAGTGCCACTAACACGCAAGTAATGAATAGGGGTAACTCAGACTGATGCCTTAGTACGAATGACAATTTTTGGAGTAGTGAAATCACGTGTACGAAAGTTTATAATGCAGTAAATTAATTTAAAAACAGCGATAACTTCAAGTGAATTTTGTAAATCAATGGACCTTATACAGAATTCGTCAGCATGCATACTGTATGTCACGGTAACATTTCTTTCATTCCTGTTGCGAAAATTACCTGGAGGCAGTGCTTAGGCACATTCTTTTATGGCGCATTCGAATCGAAAAATGAAAAATATTTTATATTTTTCAATATGTCACTAGTATCTTAATGCTGTACCTTACATTTAGAGATCCTTAAAAGCAACTTTTGTCTCGTACTGTATTATGGCAAGTCAGGTACCAAGGAAAAATCGATTTCTTGCTGGAGCAAATGACTGCCAGATTGGCAATCAAGCAATGAGCGATCTTGGTGCTGAGGTTTTGTGGTCATCGGGTCGAACTTGCCACCGAACAATACATCAGATTTTTGTGAGTGGTGACTCTGTGAATAACGCGTGGGCAGTGAAGATTGTTTGCTGTTACACAAACATCAAACATGTGCGCAGCCAGACAAAGTAAATGATGTTTTCATGGTACAAATTGACTTGTCTGTATACACATGTAACGCGTGGCCATGGACGGACAAGGAATGTGTATACATTAACCCTATATCATTGCAAGTTTTTAAGTGGGCATGACCAAAATCATATATCAATATGTTTTGAGATTCCTGGACTGGATATTTAGACGTGTTTTTTCTCAACAACTGACCTTTCAAATATCACCAGAATAAAACGTCCAGTTTATTTTTGTGAAATTGAACGAATCAGTCAATTAGCGAACTGAGCCGTACGTATTCTGAACAAAACCATACAATGTTTTCTGTAATTTCTAATCAAGCTCTGCAAGATATAAATTGTCATTAATTAATGCTTATTTGATGCCGTATTCTAAAAAAAACTTATTAGTTTGTGATTTAAAACAATCAAAGGAAAACCCACCAATTCAAAGAACATCAAGTTTATTTATAAAACAGTTCGCAGCCTGTACACTAAGTCAAAATTAAGCTTTTGGGACACAACTTTACGTAATACGGAACACTATACATGTGTTTCAAGAATTAATTATTGTGTTCCAAATTAAACATATCTTCCAAAATTAAATCAATTCTTTTGTCACAACGCATTTTGAAGGAACACGTTCTGGTGAATACCAGGAAATTCCCCAAAATTATGAAAATTTACTATCTGCTATATCTGCTTGAAATTCGACAAATGTACATGCGCAGACACGTACAGAGTCTACCAATGGAAATCTTTGAGTTAAATGCAGCCGGACAATTCGCTGAACTTCAATCCTTTTCTTTCAGCTTTGAACTGTTTAAGACCAATATAAATTCAGCCACATGACAAGTTAGTCTTGACCGGCTTGGGCTAAGCCAGGTAGGGCCATGGGACTTCAATATCAATACTGCAGCCTTGCCATTTCATGGAATAAGCAATTTCTGGAGAAGTACACCTGAATATCAATACAAGTGCTTTTGAGAATTACCCAGCAGTCCTCCACTGTCACTGCCATCAACCTTTGAGTCCATCAGAAAAACATGAGGTTCTCCTCCCATGGAGCACTGGCAGATTACCTCTCAGGCTTCCAGCAAATTTTGAAGTTGAACTGCGTTCACTTTTGGAATGCAGAATTGGATAAACCTTTAATTAACTTCCCCCGTGTCTTTGCACTTTTAGAATTTTGGAAAGCTGATGCAGGAGGAAGAGAGAAAGAATAAGCACAAGTAACGAATAAGACAGTTAATGTCGAACGTAAATCCAATTGAAGATCCTCAACACCAAGCATTGGCTATGACAGGATGTCACCTGCAACTAAGCTAACTCACATTACGGCGCATTTCCTCGAGGGAAGCAATGCAACCATTATGTGATAGCTGTTGTACGTTCAGTGAAACAAATACTGGATATATCAACTTATTTCATTATTGGTGAATGCGGCTATCATTTTAACATCGTAATCTGGCAACGATGCCACTTTGAGGATACTTCTGGAGATGACCAATGGAATTTCATAGTAAGATGATAATGATGCACTCTTTCAATTACAGACATCCTTGCCACGGTTCAAAAACAGTGTATAAAATCTATACGTCGAATGAAAACTTACACCGCACATTCATATTTTAGTTCACATTTGTAGTTCAGTTTGTAGTGTGACTTAGTCCATGTTCCTTAAACTTGTTCAAATTTCGAAAAACAAGTGGTGTCTCACTCCTGCAACAGAAGCTCTCATAAGTCCTAAAAGGCTAAAAGTGCAAGTGCAATAGTTTTTTTTTTGCAGGTGACATGGAATGTCTTACATGCATTTTCCCAATTGCACAAATAAGCTCAAAGTATTTAAAAAACTATGGAATATACATGACATTTCTTCATAGAATATTTTCAGTGGTGCTACTTTTATTGTAATACATGTAACCGCGGTATTTAAGATTGCAATTAGAATACATGCACATCAATTTTATAAAACAAGGATCATTTCTATAGCATTTTCCAATGTACTGTTGTTTTAGAGCAAAACCTAAATGCAGAGTTGCGAATGAGCCAGATGTGGTATGTTGAAGAAATCACAGACTTTATGAATTAGAGGTGAGGTGATTCAGGTATGATTACGAAATATGTCCAGGTTAAGATTTTTATCAAATAATTCCTTTTTATATCCCGCGCACATAAATTCACAAATGAAAATCGAAGAATTTGAAAATTAGATATCTTATTGTTGATAAAAATAAACTGACAATACTGCACTTACATGAATAGCAACGTGGCATAACCATCTTTTTTAGAGAACAAAGAGTAGAATGACAAATTATAATCTACAGCTTTATAGCTCTAACGAAATTACAAGGATCAAAAATAAAAACATTTTGACAAGCTGGTCTAAAACTCATGACAGGTTTCTGCCATCTCAGTCTCTACAACATTCGTAAAATTTCAAAAAAGCTGTAAAACAGAACACGCATTTTGATGCTAACAACTGATAGATTTCATATATTGTGACGTCATAATTGTCTAAATCCGCACCTACAACTTCATAAATCGGACCACCTACTACTACACGTACTACGTCATTCTCAATACCTCCAAGGCTTCTATACTTTCAGTTACTGCCATGGGCCATTAACCTGCTATGCACGACAATAATTAGTAATAGTTTGGAACGAGGAAATCAGGTTTACAGCAGCCATAAAACGGTCTTGAAATTACTGTTGATTTGTTTCAGCGTTTTATGTTTTCCAGGAAGTCAACTTCCACGGTGACCAAAGAACCCCTATCTCATTATTTGACGGAATGGGTTGGAAATTACTGAAGGTTGTTGTTTTCTAGTGCTAATCTGTACTTTGATTATACTGATGGGCCTTGAAAGATTCGTAGAAGAGCCGCCAGGCGTTCTTAATCATTGTGAAAGACATCAAACCCGCGATTACATCATACCTAAATGCCCGATTAGAAACACCAGACTACAATTGCATCAGGGCAGTCCCATGACATGGCACTGCGAAAGAATCCTGATGCAATGATGACAAAACATATGGGTAGTGCCTCCTAAAATGGGCGAAGTTTGCCACTATCATACCAAGAAACTCAACGTTATTTCAAGAAAAATCCAACGAAAGTATGGATGCATGATTGGTTCTTGTAGTACTTTAAAATGCTTTAATTTAGATTAACGTTTCCAAAACAATTTTGGATCAGGAAATATCTCATCATTTCCCTACTTTAAACGCAAATTTCATCGGTGCAAGAACGATACATTAAAAAGTGGAATTTTAATTAAGAAACACATTAAAATTGAAGAATTCATAATCAAAATATTATAGAAGTGTCGATATTTATCAATTTGAATTCTTTGCCTCTCTAGAAACCTTGCGCCACCATGACTACCACCTACTATTCCATTTTCTTCAGAGCCCCCTTCCAGTTTCCATGTTGCCCCCAAAATATGGAAATTTGCCCATTTTTTGAATCACTGATCTAGATACCGATATGAGACTCAAAATACAAGTGTATTATGAAGCTATCGAGTATACTAAATAATGTTCGGAAAATAAATATGCTACAGAAATCAGAAACAGTATTACTTGGCAGAACAAACTTTTCAAAAATGCTGTTTTCTTTGAAAACAGCAACGAACGACATTCCGACTCTCCATCTTTTTTTTTTTTTTTTAATAACAAATAAATATTTTTTTAACCAATTATTTTTTATTAATTGCCTTATGACAGAAGGGGTAAGTCCCTTGGAGCATTTTCTCTCCCAGTTTTGGAATCAAAGTTTCGTTAAAGTTTCCTTGGTGCGTCATTGGATAACAACGCAGTTTTCAGACAAGTTTCTCGCGAAAAGACGGACGTTAATTTTCTGAAGACAAATTTATTTCAACATCAATGTTGTTTTATATACATCATTCCACTTGGATAACCAACGTAATCAAATCCGCGCGGTTAATTTCATAAAATGTCAAATAACTAAAAAATTGGCGCAATAATGTCATCAAATCTTTAATTTATAAGTCTGTATACGAATAAATGCATTTACCACAAATAAGAAAATGGTTAACCTAGAGATGCAATTTTAAGTTAACGTTTTTGGCAGCTATAGAATTTCGAGAACAGTCACGTTCAACACATTTCTGAAAACAGATCCATGTTAAGGACATTTCCAAGAACATCCAGCTTTCTCGAGAAGCCTTCAACGAAAACAAATCTTCTTCAACAAGTTTGGCATTATCTCGATCCGTGTTTAGTCAAATGCGGACGCCACGGTCAATGCAAACCAGCTTGCGTAAATCGAAAATTTCCAAGAAATCCATTCTTTATTTCCCTCGTTATTTACTCGGGAAAGGATCTTACATGTAGAAAACCAATAGTAGATGATGACAGGCTCCGCGCGATCATGGAAATCAGCATCATTCAAGACGCCAAGGCAGCAATGCTCTCTGACCAGAATCCAGAAAAAAAAACTACATTATGATGTGCAACAATGTGTCCATCCTCGACAGAAATTGTCAAGTCTTTCTGGCCGCGCATCCATGGGCTTCCAAATCCCGACTTAGTAGGGCAGGATGCGAGCGTGAGCATCTCAAATTTATTTAAATGAAACGCAAAAATTATTCAAACAATGCTGAAAGCCTCTCCCATTCCTCCCCCTAAGCAATGTGTGCATGCCAGGGCCACTTCGGCTAAGTAAAACCACGGCGAAAATACAAAAACTAGCACGAGTACAACTCTGGAAATGCGGCACTATTTATCATAAGGAATTGCGAATTACGTGACCAGGCAGAAGACGGCTGCGATGATAAACTGCGCATGTTTACCATGTAAAACAGCGCCAGCATTAAAACTTCAGCAGTAACATTGATCATCGAAATCCTCGCTGCCGGCCCTGCCAAGAATGATTCCGAGTTCGCAAAACGGAGACCTTTTCGAAAATTAATTAAACCATTCCACGGAAGCGGATCGAGCAACCATCCTGGAAGGATCTTGATTGATGACGGATGAACGCGGAGGAGGGAAAAAAAATTAAACTGCAGAGATGAGGCATTTTTATTTGTTATTAATAACATTTCTTCATCGTTCTGTTTTTTTTTGGAGTTCCGTGAAAGGTTGCATCGGGTTCAAACACTGATGCAAACGTGAGAGCACAATCAAGCAAAGTAAATTCCATTCCGCTCAACTACCCTCAATCCAGGGTAAACGATGCGTAGTACAGAGGGAATGTTTCCCGATGAAGCATTGCTCATACAGCGGATGATACAACTACAGTTATTGTGGCTGAAATCAGTCTTGAGATCGATCTCAAACCCAAAGCACGGATACAGGGCTATAGCCATGTGCTGTAGATGTTAACTTGTAAAAGAACACATTTTAAACAGATGTATCAAGCGTTTTAAAACTTTCAAATTCAAATATCATCATGTTGCATATATTATTACGTGAATCACCGATAATACAATTAAATTATTTGAAAAAAATATATATTGTTAGATTAATTATTTTCATAAGTAGCACATGTTTTGGCACTCACTTCTGTAGGAGAATTTGGTATATACATTATAGTGCAACCTTGTTATGAATAACTCGTCATTTACGAATTTCTGATAGTACGAACTCATTTCCAGTTCCCCGTCCTGTGATATTGACGAATAATGTTAATTTATTTGTTTAAGACGAATTCCGAATTCGAATGCTACAAGATTTCAGCTAAAACGAATGAATTGGCTGGTGGTGATAGTGGTTTAAGGGCGCACGGGGCAACAAGGGCCATAGAAACGAATGAATTAATTGGGATACTTGTACTGGGGTCCATCATGTCTGACTTAATTTACATAATGATCCCCCCTACTAAATGGTACTATGTACTGATTGAAGGGTAAAGAATAGAAAAGAAACAGAATAGACAATATGAAAAAGGTAGTTATATAAAGGAGAATTTCCAGATAAAATGTGCCCTACCTTCCCATTCATGAAGTCATGTTTTGTCTGACTTCATAATAATGCAAACCATGTTTTAAAGAACAAATTTTGATGTACTTCAATGAGATTCGTCTTAACAACGCCATATTGTACCGTTAAATTTATTTTTTAGGCAAGGACGTAGCAATTTCATGGACTTTTGCAGGTGAATTTTGTACAGCAGGTTATCATAAAGGTGACCCAGCGCAATATCCATGTATTTTAAGCACATCCTTCCCTCCCGAGAGAAATGTGACTTTCCCCCAAAGATTATCACTCCAGCATAATTTCCAGCTCCATAAAAAATATTCAATTCCCCAAAGTCTTCCCACACGAACTTAATCCTCTCTCCCTAGTTCTCAGACTACAAGCCTCTAAAAATAAAGTAATAATACACTTCCTTAATAATGTGCAGTACACAGTGTAGCAGTCAATATCGCCACTAACCCCATCATCCCTATACTCATATCAAAGTGATGCCAGACCTATAAAGTTGGGGATTTACAGCGTTTTGACCAAATGACCCTATTATCCAGGGAGCATCTGAAGCCAGGAAGGCTTGCCAAGAAGATACCGAAGACACAGATAGCTTGGCTGGCCACATTTGTCAGAAAGATAAGAAATGCAATTAGACATAATTAAAACCCATTAAGATGTCTCATTGCACGGAATACATTAAAGAAAATGTGAAGGTCCCCATTTCTTTTGCCAAGAAATTAGATTTTTGTAAGCATCAAAAAAATAGTTTTAAAATCATATGTGAGGTAAACATGTTTAGCGTCACCACATTTTAAATTTTTATATCTATTCTCAAAACACAAATACAAGTAATATGGTACTGTGGTTTCTACAGTAAAACATTTGTAATTGTAAGTAAATAAAACTTACCAATAGAATGGACCTTATGAATTGTAACGCAAGGGACAACATCAAGTGATCTTTTCATCGAATCTGCAACTAATGGCGCATTCGAATCGTCAATCTAGTGTACACCAAGTGTAGGGTACAGGGTGAGACAAGTTTGTAAAGTATTTTTGCGCCTGCGGCCTGCAATAGTGCGGAGTTAACAGGCTTATGCATCACCTTGTAGCCTACACCCGGTGTACACCAGAATGACGATTCGAATGCGCCATAAAAAAACGTGCCAAGGTACTGTCTCCAAGTAATTTTCGCCAATGGAATGAATGAAATGTCACGTGATATATGCATGCTAAAGACACCTGCATTGGGGCCTGCATTAGTTTTGAATTCATCCAAAATACGGGTTTGAGTTGTATGATTAAGGGATCATCCATAAAGAATGTCATGCATTTCTTCAGGTTTTTAGACCCCCTTCCCTCCCCCTGTCCGCCCTTGCCCTGTTTATGTAATCCCCTTACCCCACATGTTCCGTCCAGTTTTGAAAACAGCTTGTTGATTACAAAAGCAATTTTTAGTATTTTCTTTACAGCAAATTTGCCTGTAAATTAACTAGCAAGTAAATAAAACCAATGCAATCAATCCGCCTGTGTCCAAATTCCACATACCCTCCCCACCCTTCCTCCCTTTGCCAGACGTCCTTTATGGATGGCAATTAAGTCCTTTTAACATTTCTCATATTTGGGATCACACTTGGAATCGTTGTCTTGAAAAAGCCATGTCTTCAAAACGAATATTTAAATGCATTATGTACTGTATGTACATGGATATCAGTAAAATGATAATAATTAACTGGTACTGACAGAAGAATCTTCCCAATTTCAATATAAAATTACTCAATCAAAACTGAATAACGTTCATTTAACTATTTGTTTGAATTCTTTTAAAATATGGCTTTAAATTGTATGATTAAGTTATTCAACTTTTTTCATATCGGTTTCAGAAAATCATCCATCTATTCAGTTCGAATTTCTAAATCAAAAGTGAATTTAAAAAAATGCAGTATGCCCCATACATCCATACAATTATACGAGAATTATAACTGGTACTGACAAAAAAATCTTTCTAAATTTGCATATGAAATTACTTTTTGAATCCCATTTGTAACTGCATCAGAGTACACCGACCTAAATCGCGCATCTCCATGTTTCATAGTTACGGTGCTTTAACAAATCTAGCAAACTGGCTCAAGAACCTGCTCAGCAATGCAATCAGAGCAAATATTTGCCATCATTAATATTGGCATTACGTGGAATAAGTGCTACAAATGTGGACATTAACGTAAAGTATCCTACAGTTAAGAACACTCGACGAGTGCCTTTAAGCAAATGCAGATTTTCATTAAGAAATTTTCCTCCCACTCAGAAAACTCGATATAGCTGCTCACAAACCTAATTTCCATCGGAAGAGCTCAGTGCCTTTTTACGTTCCTTAAATTTTCCCAGTTAGTTCTCCGGAGACTTCGGCTTATGATTTACTTCTACAAATTCAGTTCTGCCTTTAAGTACGTGGATTTTGTAGAATATAAATTCATTATGGCTTTACTACGAAATCGATTTGTCATTGGAGGGCTCAATTTTCCTTAAAGTGTTTTTTGCCCTCACGAGGATTTCAAAAATGGCTGTAATTTAGAACAAAAAAAATCTTAACCTTCTTACCAATACATTTTCTTTCCAGTGAATTCCTCCATATATTTTATATTATTTTGATATAATTTGCCCATTAAAGTACACGTGCACATAAGAATGTAAACTATGCAAAATTAAAAAATGCATGCTTTTTAAAAAAATACGTTTATTTACCAGTTATTTTAGTATGCTATTATGCAAAATAATGTCTTCAGAAATGTAAAGATGATTAAAACATCAGTTTATTAAAATGTGACCATAAATACAAGGATTAGTTTTCATTTGGAAAATTATTTTATGCGTAGCCTAATATAAGAGCGATGAAAGAAATTAAATTTACCGTTATGCAGAAAAATTAAGGATATGTTGTGTATTCTTTTCAGAAACAAATTGAAATGAATTAATGTTTAGGGAAATGTAAATTTCATCAAATATTTTCCAGCGCATTGAGGGCATGTAGGATTGAAATAAGGTTTACTTTTGCAATCTACATGTACAGTATTTGCTCAAAAACAAAAAATAAAAATGTCTGATAAAAATGTAACGTCTAGGCGGACTTGATGTTCATTGAAATGAAATTCATGAAGAACTTTCAAAATATGCAATCACTTTTAAAGACTTGAGATACTGTCAATAAATGTAATTAAGAATTGCTTTTAAAAATGAAATATGCTGTTATTCTATTAAACATGGAATTCTAGAGAGAAACTGGAAGAATGAAATTCTAGTGAAAAACTGAACGAATGAAATCCTAGTGAAAAACTGAACGAATGAAATCCTAGTGAAAAACTGAACGAATGTAATTCTAGTGAAAAACTGTACGAATGAAATTATAGTATAGGACTAAACAAATGAAATTCTAGTGAAACATAGGAGAACTGAAATTCTAGTAAAACATTGGAGGAATAAGATTTTAGGGAAAGATTGGAGGACTGAAATTATACTGAAATATTGGCAGAAGGAAATTCTAGGGAAAAATTGGAGGAATGAGATTGAAGAACTGAAATTCTAACGAAACATTGGATGAATAAAATTCTAGCGAAACGCTGATGAAAGGAAATTCTAGAGAAACATTGGAGAAATAAAATTCTTGTGGAAGAAATGGGAGGAATGGAATTTGAGTGAAAAATTGGAGGAATATAATTCTAATGAAACATTATAGGAATGGAATTCTAGTGAAAGTTTAAATGAATGAAATTCCAGTGAATTCAATGCAATTCTAGTTTCTACCGACTTTTGAGAGTCATTAAGGTTGTTAAATGATTAAATGCACAACCCTCTACATTTCAACTTTTTGACTTGTCTGTATAAAATACCCATACCAGTATATGTCGCATATTTGCGAAACTCGCAGGTACATTTAGCATGTAAAATCATCAAATGGAACTCATGTGAACTCATAATGGATGGCAAACATTTTTTTTTCATTACGTACTAATTTCTTAAAACTAAAAGTTTCCGGTTAAAATTTCTATCATTGCGGATATTGATTTTAGGTTCGTGTAACATCTCCACATCCCCCCACCACCTTCTATACCCCTAGGACAATCTCCCAGACCGCTTATTGGAGAACTAGGACAGTCTTTCGTAGAGCTAGATTCATCTTCCGTCGATGTCCGAAATAGAAGGCAGTACCGTTATTTATTTACTGCAATTATTATTAAGCCCGAACGGCATTTCAGAAATTCAATAAGAGTATGCGCTCGTTTTTCATTCCTCCGAACCAAAGATAACAAATTCCTTTTCTGATGTTTACCGTATTTTTTTTCCAAATTCTCGAGCTAAAGAGAAACCGTTAAAAGGCTATTGATTTGGGTGTAGGAACACAGACGGAAGCCAAATGGAAGTAAAAAAACCGCCAGAACATGTAGTTGGAGAAGCCTCGAGGCATTCACAATATTAAAGACTAAAATGTATGGGCCGGCAACAGTCCAGTTTAGGCCACATACCAATGCTATAGGATTTTTTTTGGACTTTGTTGAACAACTAATGAATGACACAACTTACACAAGTTGCTAAACAATATGACTTCGGGGGTAAATTCTGCACAAATTTTAAAGTGAAAACGCTGAAGACATTTGCAAGTATTCAGGAAAATAAAGTTATGTAATATGTAGTATTTGCAATTAATAACATATTTAACATCTGAAATGTTCAGAAACGAAAACAGAATTTTAATAACATGGCAGAATTTTTTTGTAATATATCATGCATGAATATGCTCACAAGAGTTTTCAGAAGTCCTTCATCTTAACAATTATGTAGTGAAGGTTTTAAATGTTTCCGAAGTATACATGTATTTAAAACATCTACATGTGCATGCAGAATTTCAAGAATTGTCCATTTTGTGCCACAGCAAAGATACACTAAACTATATTCATGAATTGTCTGATATGTTGACGTAAAAGTAATTGATTTTCAGATATAATCCTTATTCTAATTTCAGAATTTAATTTGTTGCAAAGTATCGTATTGTACTAATGACTTATGTACCAATATGTACTAATCCAAAAAATCGTATTTCAAACATTTCCCAACGATTTTGGAAGAATTGTCCATTATATTCTATTCCAATATTTCGAATCAAATACAATTATTCGTAACATCATTGGAAATATGCGATAACTGTTTGAATTTCGAAAAACTTGGACAATTTCTACAGTTAATAACCTATTCTAATGAAAGTAAAATAAAGCAATTTAACGTGAATTCTTTAAAATTAACATCGAACATTTGAGCAACTTGTTTGTTAAACAAAAGGAGGGTAAATTTAATTAATTAAATGAACACATTTGTCTACAGGCAATAGTACTATTTATTCTGGGCTTATTTTGAAAGCAATCAGGATATCACCCTCTCGCAATATCGTAATGCAACTCATTACCTAATGAGGGTTCACCAGGGAATGGCTTTACAAACTAACAAAGTCAATTATTAATATTCAATAAGATTTAATATTAATAATTGATGTTGTAAAATAAATAAAAATGAACAAGGCCAAAAAACTAATTTTAATGTACGGAACTACAACGCGGTTTTCCACAATTATGAAAATGTTTATAGGGCTTGAAAAGTAAAAGCACGCATGTGCATCATCCGGATTTCAGCACCAAAAATTAACACAATGTGCTCAAATGTAGTTTTGAATCAAGATATTCAAAACAGTGCAAAATATGAATATTGTGCCATACCATGTAAAACAAATTTAACAAGTCTTATTTCAAGAAAAGATATTAAAAATTCGAACTTGAATTTACACGTTTTAACATGTTAAATAATTTTAGTCAACACACGTAGATTAAGATGAAGTGCGTGTATAATTTTAAACAGTTGATAGTCAAGCCAAATACAGTTGGAAGACGCATTACATGCCAAAGATACTGCAAGTACAGTAGAACCTCCGTAAGTTGACCACCCAAGGGCGGAAATAAAATGGTCAACATAGGGAGGTGGTCAACAT